>QLTV01001146.1:797636-828180 GCA_003457575.1 Thermophis baileyi
TGTGCTGAGATAAACTAAATTTAGCTACATTGCCTTTTCTTTTTTCTTATTGAATGCTTTTAATTACTTTGGCTTACTATTTTCTATTCCCTTTTGAACTGTTGCATAATGTTGCTCAGCTTGAAAGGGAATATTGACGTAGCCAGATTTAGGTAATTTCTGAGCCAACAAACAAGATCACCTGATCAACTCTCCCTCATCCATTCTTTTTTCTTTGGTTCTTGCTGCTGATGGTGTTTTCAGGAGAGCAGACTGATAAACCTGTACTAAGGATAATGGAAGTAGAGGTTGAAGTCTCTCATTAGTCCAGCAGTCTAATGAATTTTCAAGGTGTTGGTTGTTACCTTTAAAGCCCTACATGGCTCAGGACCAGTTTATCTGCGTGACCGCCTTATGCCACATTCCTCCCATCGACCAGTGAGGTCGCACAGGGTTGGCCTTCTTCAGGTCCCGTCGGCCAGACAGTGCCGGCTGGCGGGACCGCGGGGGAGGGCCTTCTCTGTAGCCGCTCCGACTCTGTGGAACCAACTTCCCCCCGAGATCCGTACTACCCCCACCTTACTGGCTTTCCGTAAAGCCGTTAAGACCTGGCTTTTCCGGCAGGCCCGGGGCCAATAGTTGTTCTGATTGGCCCATGCATGGTTGTGTGAATGTTTTATTTTAAATATAGATGGTTTTTTTTTCTTTTTCTTTCTTTTTTTAAATTGGTTTTATATGTTTTATTTTTTTATGATGTAAGCCGCCCAGAGTCCTTCGGGAGTTGGGCAGCATATAAATTTTATAAAATAAATAAAATAAATAAATAAATAAATGTTTGAAGACTGGTGATGTAGGGGCATCTGTAGGTGGAACCAAAATAGCATGCCACATGCATAAAAAGGGGGCAGGGCTTTGATCTCATAGTTACAACTGTCACCTTGCCTTTTTTGACCTTCCTATGGATGACCCTATGGTGTATTATGATTCAGAATGCATACTAGTCCCCCATTCAAACTATTGTCCACATTAAAGCAAATAACTAAGAAATCAGCAGGTCAAAAGACATTGTATTCAGCATTTTGTATGCTGTACTACTGAATAACATATGGTGTGAAATTTCTCAATTTTACTTGTTGTATACATCCAGATAGTCTTGATATCTAATAGCATTACTATCACTTTATTTTGTATTCATCCATAAATTGAAATCAGAAGCAACCACTTCAACATATACTTACATTTTGCTTGTTCTTTCACTGTGGTGTTCTGGAAGTCCATCTCTCTAACTTGTAGGATATTGTCTAAGTGAGCATGTAAAATTGTAGGGCTATGTAAAAGAGCTATCACCATATCACTTTTTCTATTCCACCTATAGTCAATTCAATGTACAATGTACTCTGGGTATTTATATTTCATTATAATGCTATTGTTATGTTAGCTTTAAAATTAGATTGTCAGATTTCCTCATTTTTCATTCAATCACTGAATGGGATCTTGAGCATTCATCTTGTTCTGAAGTACTGTGAAACTTTCGATTGTACATACAAATTTTTTAGAAGCATATCAACATTTGTGGGGTCTCCCTGATGGGTATCCTCTTATCTCAATTGTTTTCTTGGTGCTGATGGCAGGAAAACACCAGAACAATTGCCAAATTCTCTTTAATACTGAATGAACCATTTTAATCTCCCATACTAAACCTCCTATTTATTTGATCACTTTTCATGGACCAACATTACAATTGATGGCAGCCTAAGAACGCCCCAGGCTTGATGTCCATGTATGTACCTCACCCTTGTTTGAAAGACACTTAATATATATAAACTCAGTGGATTTAAAGTTTACACCAACATAGTAATGTTGATATATTTCCAAAGCTGTGTCTGATATTCCAGGACTGAAATTATTGGCTTGCTATTCATCTTGTTCTTTAATGTGATCCAGTGTTAATAAGGCGGCTAAGTAGCAATAAGTATCTCCTCATTCACCTTCTTCCTTATATAAAACTCTTTTCATCCTCTATTAAGCTCTGGTTGTGCCTGATGAAAAATATACTTTGCTTCAACTAAGAGCATTTATTTAGTCAGGAAAAAATTAGCTGCATAAACTGTTCAACGGTATAGTGTGTTCAAGCATTGGTAGAAATTCATGTTTTGTTTCTTGGTTTACATAGTGAAATGATCCTCTCTTGCTTTGTTCTCCTTCTTTCAAGGGTTATACTGGCTGCTTAGCAAACAACAGGTGAGCTGCACCAGCTGGTAAGGCCATCCAAGGAGGAAATGTTTCTGCTCCCACCTGTATGCTCTTGAAAGTCTAATTCTAGTATTCAACAATATCCAAAATAATGTAGTAAAATGACATGGCCTTCAGGTTTTCAATCCAAATATTTATTTTTTGCAACAGTTAAGTACTTCCTTCATCATGAAAGTATACTAAAGGTTGAGTGTTAAATAAAGTATACAAAACCAGGGGAATCTATAGGAATATATTCCACATAGGCCAACCTTCACTCACTTGTTGCTGTCAAGATGTGTTGAGTTTCAACTAACATAATCATCAACCACTATACGGCTATGCTACCCAGGAAGCATAAGAAGTGAAACCCGACATCCTTAAAGGCCATGAGATGGATTAAAAGATTGATATCATCTTTTAATCCATTGTGCTTATATATATTGTCCAGTATCATTCGGATAACATAAGGTAGGTTATCCAACACATTAATAAGGTACTATTAATCAGTTATGGAGCCATAACTGATGTAACGGATTATTAGCTTTGAAGACATTGGCTTGAGCCAAGATCTATGGATATTATTTGATGATTCCACAACTACACATTCAAACCACTGAATATATATTCAATGAAATGAGAACTGCATGAAGACTCTTAACAGTTTGCTTTCTACATTCCATCAGGTAGCTTTGTCATAGTGGCAACTTCAGTAACCGTGAATAAATAGGTGCAATAGTCTTGAACCGATGAACAGGTTAATATGTCGCATGAGAAGAGATCTTGCTATCTTTTTAGTCCCTGAAAAATCACTGGATTCATTTCAATAAAACTATTTGAAATTATCTTAATTTTCCCATATTAAGTTATATAATAGACTGGACTGGCTTTTTCCATTTTAAGTTATATAATAGACTGAACTGGCTTTTGGACACTGCAATTTTTGATAATTTGTGTCCATATATTGTTTTGCTTACAGCTTATCTAGTTTATCCAATGTGCAATGTGACAGTGTGACAGAAAGAGGCTTTTCTGTGGAAGCTCTCCTAACATTTGGCTGAGGAAGTATGCAAAATGCACCTCTTCAATGGGAGAGGCAGGGTGTCTGTAGTTATTTGTATTCTTTTTTCTTTATGAGGTGGAAAAAGCTAATCTTTAATTAATAACAAACTGAAACTCCCATGAGCTGCTGGTTTCTTGCAAACAAGCAGTAATTGTTTACAAATCTGCCACCGACATGCACAAGGCTCTAAAACTTCAAAGGAAATTCATTACCCAGCTCCAAATTCTTCAGATTGTTTCCCCATTCATTTGAATCATAGTTACGGACCTCATTATGAGAATCTATTCTCATTCCTTATTATCTCTCTCACACATACTTTCCCTCCCTCCGTCTCTTCTCCCCCCCCCCTCGCTCACTCACTCTCACACAAAACACTTAGATTGCCATGACATTATTCTAGTCCAGCCTGGGTTTCTTCTGATTACTTTTCTTACGCACAACTTTGTTCATAAGTATTACAAGTTTTTCAACTGAAAAATATGGAAATAAATCACAGAAATAGCCAATTAAGCATTTTTCAGTTGCAAAAATGGTTGAATGATCTAAAAGTGAATGAAGTCCTACTAGGCATTAAAAAGGAAAGTGATGTAAAATTAGAACTATGTAAATTGCAATGTATAAAATTTACCTGAGAGTGAATCCCAGGAATGTGACTTTCTATTCAAGTGAGATAATTTATTTTAAAGAAATATAATTTTCAGCTGGCTAGATATGACATTTTTTCTTACTCAAAGTTTTGTTTAGATACTATCATCTAAGTATCTTGAATTTTTGCAATGTTTACTTAGAATGGTTTTTTTAAAAAAATTAAAAATATCAAACCCCAACACTCTACATATGTGCTAAGGTCGAAGTTAAATGGAATATAATTTGTTCAATCAAAGTTTCCCACCAATGGTAGGACACCATATTGACTAATCAATGGGATTTTACCACCTTCCTAAAATGGAAATAATGCATAAGATCATCAGGTAGGTAAATTTTCCTGTTTCTAGCACATGTAAATGATGATGTACGGTATGTCCCACTGCCCCATGGCAAAATCTGAAAACTTTTCTCACTGAAATCT
This sequence comes from Thermophis baileyi, assembly GCA_003457575.1. Lineage (NCBI taxonomy): Eukaryota > Metazoa > Chordata > Lepidosauria > Squamata > Dipsadidae > Thermophis > Thermophis baileyi. Next base: position 801,980 of record QLTV01001146.1, read on the forward strand.
CAAACGCTTTCTTCAGAAGTGGTTGGATCCCACCTCAAAAGGGTTACTGGAGCGAATAGAAAATTGATAAAAATACCTTGTAGTAGTGAAGTCAGCTTTGATCATCTATGTGGGGAGAAGGGATAGAAACAGGAATTCAGCCTTTGTTTAGGAATCACAAATGACTGTCATATTGTCTTGTTTTGCTGATCCTGTAAAGAAGGAAAGATGATATCTTCAACACTTAAATATTTATCCAAAACTAGAGACTAGATTGCATATTTCAAAACATAGTTATGTGGAATTATGCTAACACTACATCTCTTTGATTGAGCAATGGAAGACTTTTCCAGCAAAAGAAGAAGAAGAAGAAGAAGAAGAAGAAGGGTGTGTGTGTAGGCAATCTCATTCATTTCTCTCAGCATTCCCAAAGAGGAGATGAGGAGTCCAGGGCCCAGCTAATGGAAGAAGTGAAGATGAAGATATATTTGCATCAACACCCAGACAAGCAGAGATTAACACCAAAGTTAAAGGTAAAGGTAAAGGTTCCCCCGCACATGCGTGCTAGTGGTTTCCGGCTCTAGGGGGGTGCTCATCTCCGTTTCTAAGCCGAGGAGCCAGCGCTGTCCGAAGATGTCTCCGTGGTCATGTGGCCGGCATGACTAAACGCCGAAGGCACACGGAGCACTGTTACCTTCCCACCAAAGTGGTCCCTATTTTTCTACTTGCATTTTTTACGTGCTTTCGAACTGCTAGGTTGGCAGAAGCTGGGACAAGTAACGGGAGCTCACTCCGTTATGCGGTGCTAGAGATTCGAACCGCTGAACTGCCAACCTTCTGATTGACAAGCTCAGCGTCTTAGCCACTGAGACACCACATCCCTTAACACCAAAGTTAACACCAGATAAATAATCAAGCAGTAAACAATACCCTAATCAAGGAACTACCAAGGAGCACACATCATCCCCCACCAACACCAACAGGGTAAGCCACTCCACTCTAGCACCAAAGATGTTACCTAGCCCAGTAATTAAACATCTGCACAAAAATAACCAAGCTCAGGGAGCACCAAAGGACTCCCCCATTCAATTCTGAGCTACATACTGTATATTCTCTTCTAATAATGTTTGCAACTCTTCTTTTCCTGACCGTTTTACATAGAAGTAGTTTCACTTTCCAAAGAGAAAAACAATCTAGAATAGTTCAAGGGCTGATTGAAATGGTCCCTCTTCCTAGAGATATGACAGAAAGTGAGAGGCCTCTCCTGTCCTGTGCCTAAACTCCCATTTCCCCCATTTTTCTTTCTTTCACCATCAGAACTCTAATATTAGGTGGGAAAGGACTCAAAGATTGAAGCTCTGTCTCTAACTTCCGTTCTGTGGTTTGAACCCTGGAATGCTTTCTCAAGGGCTTGAGATTGCAATTTAAGACCTCCAATTTCTCTTTGTTGTCTCACTGTTGAATTGAATTGGCAAAAATAACTTTTATATGGAATCTCTGATGAAACTAACGGTCATAGGAAACTATTTTTTTTAACTTTATTTGCTCCTTTTTAAAAATATATTTTATTAATTTTGACAGATTAATAAAAGGGAAAGGAATATCAATAGAGTATTTGGATGTGGCCACATCTTTCCTATGGGCTAGCAATCCTTTTATAACTACTTTCCCATAGTTAATGAGTAGTATTAAGAAGTAAAAAAGTTAGAAGAGATCTAAAGATAAAATATACCCAACATCTTACCTATTAATTATGGAAAAGGCAGACAGTTATAATATATCATTTATTACAGGCCTATTTTTATACAAACCAGTAACATACATTTGGATTTTATAGGTTCAACAATTAAAAACTGAGAAGCAAAATATTTCTTGATAAATGTTTTCTATTTAATTCCTTACCTGCCACATAGACAAAGTCAGATTAAAACATGTTAAATCATTTCTTGCTTTATATTCTCCCAATTTTTACAACTGGCAACTGAATACTTAATTGATCTCAGCCTGCAAATCTATAGTCTCAACAACAAACTTTGGAAATATTCTAGGTATCAAGTCTCCTTGATATTGGTTTGTTGCCTATTGTCTACACTCATGATCTTCCAGTTCTAGATATCCATGGCTTCCCAGCTTCCACCAAACTGCACTCATTCTATTGAGGCCCCCCAAGACTTTTCTTCTATATCTTGTATTTCCATCTCTGTCCTTTACCTAAAGTTCAATTCCCACCCCCCACCCCCTTCAGTCATGTCTGATTCTTGGAGACTGCCTCAACCAGTTCCTATAGTTTTCTTGGAAAGGTTTTTCAGAAGTGGTTTGTCATTGTCTCCTTCCTAGGGCTGACTGTCCCAAGGTCATCCAGCTGGCTTTGTGCCTAAGGTGGAACTAGAACTCATGATTTCCCTGTTTCTAGCCTGATGCCTTAACCACTATAGTAAACTGGCTCTACACTTTCAAAACACATATATAATTTTGCAAAACTTCAATTGCTTAAAGAAGTGCCATTAAATTACTTTTGTGGTCTTGGAGATTGCTGAAAAATTAAAGGCAAAATACAGACTGGCTTCTTCCAGCAAAGGATAAGATGGCCTACAAAGGAAGTGCTCTTTGAACATAATTCCAGACTACACATGGGAGGCTCTGAAGTGGGACTGTCAGTGTGTCAGCTCTGACACAGTTTTTCTATCTGACCACACATTTCTGAAAACTATTCAAAAAGCATGGATGTTTACCTTTAAAGTTATTTGAAACTTGGAATCTGGCCAGTTGAAGGACTGCCATTTCCACTAATAAAGCATAAACAGAGTCCTTCTCAGGTCTACCTAAATTTATCAGTAGCATTGTCTAAATATTTGGTTTTTACCTGCTGCCTTGATATTCTTACATTCTAATGGAGCCAGTTATTAGTTTTATTGTTGATATATTCTGTTACTTCAATGCACTTTTACAGTAGATGCCCCTAGCAGATTTTTCAATAATCTGAGAGTGTATTACTGAGAGTCACAGACTTGCTTTTTAAAATTAACTCCGTTTCTCTGGATGTTTGCCTCCAAATTCTGTCATCATTCTGTCATGATCTTTACCCTGCCTTTTAACTTACTTTATTCCTGTTTTTATCTGGCTCTTTTACTCATGTATTTGTAAATGACTTTTAGGTCTTTGTGTTTTTGACTATACACCACCCAGAGTGAGTCTGCCAGTGAGATGGGTGATATATAAATTTGACAAATAAATTTAAGAGTGGGTCCTAATTTCTAAGATCAATTTTTCAGGAAAGTGTCAGAAGATAGCAATAGCAATAGCACTTAGATTTATATACCGCTTTACAGTGCTTTACAGCACTCTCTAAGCGGTTCACAGAGTCAGCATATTGCCCCCAACAATCTGGGTCCTCATTTTACCCACCTCAGAAGGATGGAAGGCTGAGTCAACCTTGAGCCGGTGAGATTTGAACCGCTGAACTGCTGAACAGTCAGCTGAAGTAGCCTGCAGTACTGCACTCTAACCACTGCGCCACCTCGGCTCTTAAATCAAGAAGGTGAACTCATGAATACTTTTTTCTGAAAGACTGCATATGGAGCAACAAATAGTACAGCACACAAAGCAATCCTGACTTTGTTATTTAAAAAAAATAAATGTATATTGCCCTGCAGTCTTTCCCCTCTGATCTACATTCTACTATTATTCATAAAATGTTGGCTCAGTAGTTGACCTCTTTCCCTAGATTATTTTTACACACTGCTATGAATTCACAAAGACTTCTCTGTGATTTGAAGATGAAAGAGAATATAAAGAACACTCTGAAGACGTATTCTAGAAAAATCAGTTGGGCTGTTAACAAGTGAAGGTGGCTGGGATCCTTTTATATGATTGTATAGTTTCCTTTCTGTTGGAAGTAATACATGCACAGCTGCATTTACACTCAGCTGGAAAGAAACACATTTTCTTAACTATTTGGGACCAGTAGGATTAATGATTCTACACCCTGATGTGATACTGGTGAGAAACAGAACGGAATAAAGTTTTTTTCTAAAAAAAATATTATTCATGGTTTCCAAGATTTTACAATTACAACATATTTCCAGTATGGTGTCTTCAGTTTTCCCCCCAGGAGCAAACAAAACTTGGTGTGAGTTGATCCTTACATAATACATTTCCAGGATGGCTACAATGAGAAGGAAATAATTTATTTAATTATTTTTATTTAAACAGATTATGAATACCTTTTATACCTTCATTGTCTCTTATGATAGTGAAGGCTGATACCCTACTAATAAAAAGTAATAACAAAGAGGAAACGATTAAATCTGGGTATGGATCTTTTAAAGCTTATGTTGATTAGATTCAGGCTATATATAAGAAAATGCACCTTGTACTATGGTGTTCAAGTATGTGGAAATAGTTTGAATCTCATTTCAACTCCTCGGCACAAGAAGCAATCCTCAGACCATTATATAGGAACAGCATTTAATTTCATACAACAGTTATTTTATGCTGTCTTCCTGAAGCTCTTTCTTTTTAAGAGCATTTTACAGGATATTAGTGCAATTTTAAAGCAAGCTGATTTTACAGGTACTGCATACAATAAGCCAAAGCAGTGGAACTTATGGGTGAACGGAAGTGACAGAATTAATAGTTGTCCTGGTGTTTTGCGAAGCAGCAGTTGTCTTTTCTTATTAGGCCCAAGATAATTAAGAAAGGGCTCCTTGAATTTGACACTTCTGAGGACAAACAAGAGAGGCCCCGGAAATGTCACAATTATCCATTTCTGATGATCAGATATGTCTGTCTAGAACATTCTCACTCATCTTTTTGGCATTTGCACATTCTTTGCTTAATCATAGTTAGCAGAATTAGCCACTAATGAGTTTCAGTGGGTACAAATAGTAAATGGTTTTATCATTTTTTTCTTTCTAACTTCTTCTTTGGTATCTTGGTATCTTTTCTTTTTTTTAATTACATAGTTTTATATAATACATTAGTTTTTCTATAAAAGTATATAGTTTTATTGTATTCTGAAGTACTTTCTATAAAGTATATAATTTTATTCAATAGTTATTTAAGTTATTTTTTATGGAAATAAGTGCAAGTATAAATATTAATTATTAAGTCAGTTGCAATTTAAAAAAACTTAATAAAATTAAAATGAAATTATCTGTTTTACCAAAATAGATGGCATACATGATCAATTGCCCCAGTTCTCCAGAATCTGCATTTTGTAGCAGTATTTTCAGTAGTGAAACTAGAAAAGATCCTTGGAACAGAGAAAGTAGCTTAAAGGCTGGTCAGATTGTTCTGACAGGCAGTAATCATGGCTACATTATTATTATCCAAGATATGCATGAGGTTACTACCCACCAAATAATAAACCTCTTTGCTGGTTCCATTAAGTAAGTCCAAACTGAGAAATTATGGTTGTTAATCTTGGAAGAAACTGATATATTTTTTGGTATTATTTTTTACTGTTTTAGTATTCTCATTCCATCCAAAATGGAAAAAAGAAACTATGGTTTTCTAATTTAGACAGTACTGGGATTAATTAATGATTTCCTCACTTAATCACAGTCCCAAGACAACTGAAGAGACTGAATGCATTAAAAAAACCTTATCTCGACCTATTAAATTATTACAATGTTTATATGAACCAAGCCATTTATTCTTCAAAGTTATCTGCCAGAGAATCATTTAATTGTTGGTCATCTGCCAAACTAGCTGTTTATGGGATATTCAAATTAAATTTCTCTGTCACACACACATACACATACACAAGCACAAAATAATAAAAAATTTAGACTTTTAGCCCTGCACTTTAGAAAGGGAGGCTGACTCCAAACATGAAGTTCTCATTCCAAACCAAATGTCATATGAATCAGCATTTGCTGAGAAAAACAGTTGTTATTTTTATGTTAGGAGTTCCTTGAAGAAGTTTTGGGCACAACTGGCCTAGTGTGTCTGAGTTAACATGTTCTGCTGCTTTGCTTCATGGTGGTCTTGAGCACCACTCAACAATCTCTGTAGTCCAAGGAACTCCCAAGCTGCTAGACATAATCAGGCTGTCAAGGTGATAATAATTATACTTCCCCCACCTACACATTATTAACAAAATCCAGGTGCAAGAGGCAAGCAGAGCCACTCATTTTGCCATGTTGCCTTTCTTGGGCCTGCAGCATCACCAGGGGACATGTATGAGTGGTGATTACTGCTCCTATTTGATTATATGCATTATTCATCAAATTTGATTTTCATTTTTATTGTATCCTGAAGTGTGGTCTTCCAAAAGGAAGATCACAATCTGGCTTTTCAGTTTCTAAGAAAAGACTAAACAGCATATGGTTTTCCTGGGATGATGTTATCGGTACTTATGGGGGGAAGGTGGGGTGTGTGTGAGATACAAACACACATAAGCCTGAATCTTTCAAAGGCATAAGCATCTTTCTGTAATCTTAGTTAATTTTTGCTCAGCTTTAACAAGTTGAATAGATTAGATTCAGAAACAAATGATTCAACAATACCTTGTTACTAGCCATTTTTTTTTAGCCTGGATTTCTATGTAGGACAACTGGCCCAAGATATTTGGCTTCCTGAAACATTGCTGAAAAGAAAAACTCCTTGCAGGCCAATTCATGGGTTTGAAACTAACCTTACGTTTCCCAAATACATTTGATACTTATATGCCTCAGGCTGCCTCTTTCAATTTCTCCAATTTTGATAGATTTTTCAGTTTAGATCTGTATAGTTTTCTGAATAAAAAAAGAATTAAGTGATCTAATGTGTGAATTCAACCACCGAGGTTGATCAATCATGGTTTACAGCTTAGCACTATGCCCAAACAAGGGCATAAACAATTATGTTTATTTGATAAACATAATTGAACCATGAACATGATGTGTGAATCCAAACCCAGGCATTTAAAAACAACAACAATGAATTAGCAAACAGTTTGTGTGTTTTATTTTGGATTGCATTGAACCACCATATTTGGAAAGTGGTAATAGTTGTAAAACTTGGAATGGCAGCAGACAGAGGTGTGAAGAAAATTATACTGTACAACTGAAATAATTCTTTCCTAGATTTTTAAATATGGATTTACAATTATTTACTTTTGGCATTGGGGCCTACTTTCTCTCTCTCTCTCCTCTCTACTTCCCAGGGGTGAGAGAGAGTGACTGGCCCAAGGTCAACCATCTGGTTTGTGCCTAAGGTGGAACTAGAACTCATTAACAACCACATCAAATTGAATTTCTGTAAAAGAAGTAGCCTTAATCTTTAAATAATAATCCATCACTTTACCCATGTACAAATAACAAAAGAATAAGGCCCAAACTGCAGGTACTCTGTATTGCATGTTAGGTAGTGGTCTCTAATGATCAATCATTTATATGTGAGCCCAAGATTCTTCTCCTTCAAAGAACTGTTACATCACTAGATTGAATATTTATAAGCTAACTGAATAAAAGAGCAAGCACGTAGACAGAGATATTCACAAGTCCTGAAAAAAGGAGAGCGTGTTGAAGGAAAGTGATGTCAGGAAGAAAATGATGTTTGGGAATATGTTGATATTTTATGAAATATGCAATACGGGGGGAAAACGAGTTTGGCTCCTGGCCTCCAAAACCAAAATTTCCATCTCAGCTCATGGGTAATTTCCTTACAATAAATCTTTGGTAACTTTTCAGTATCAATCAGTTTTTGAGTCACACTTAGACTAGAACTTAATCATAATATACAGTGTAATCCTGTTTGAGGCTCAGGTAGACCGAAGAGGGAGATGGGGTGGTAGTGGGGGGGAAGGTTAGCTTTTGTCTCTGCTCACGAGCCTGGAGGAAGAGCAGGTGACAGCCAGGGAGCAACAGAAACAAAGGTTCAGCAGATTGCCAACCAGTAATGCTTCCCCACCACCCAAAATGTGGACGCCTGTTAATGATCCTGTTTCGTTTGTTTTCTCTTTAAAAAGCTTAGAATGCGCCTAGCAATTACTGTACATTCAATCCTTCTGTGAGCTAGGGAACTTTCTTATTTCTGTAGTATTCCCTGGGTAACTGTTTGGAGCGTTTTGCTTCTGAGAATTTGTGGTTGGCTGTTTTTCTGGGATTGAATGTTAAAGTTTCTATAGAATTGCAAATATTATCTTTGCTGGCTTTCTTTGATGTCTGTATTAATGCAATGCATAAAAATGCCCCGTGAAGTTTGGCAAACAATTGGGTATTAACTCAGAAATTGAAAACTAATCCTATTTTTATATCAGGACACAAATGTGGCAGTTTAAATAATACTGTACCTCATCAGTAATTACCCTGCAGCTTCTTTATTAGCCATGAATCTAATTCTGGAACTACATACTGTATAAGCTTTCACAGTTGCATCTTTAATATTTCTTCTTAAATGCCTAGGTTTTGTAGCAACTGGTAAAGTTTGCAAATGGTGTGTGAGCAGCTTGTCTGTGTACACGCATACACATGCACAAACCCATCATACTATTTCTTTTGTGGAAAAGCGATGCTATGCAAAATGCAGAAAAAGGGTAAGCAAAGTGTTGTAAATATATGAGATAATGAAATGTAGCTAAATACAGTATAATTTTCTGTCCTTCCAAGTGATTCTGCCTTTTACCCTATCTATTTACCGCTTCATACATTGCTTTTTGGTTCTAATGATACAATCATATTTAGCATTGTGTGAAATTTTATTCTTATTCAGCTTAGTGAATGTGTATTTTTGTCTTTTTTTTAAAAAAAAGGAAATTAAAATTGTGATCAATACCTATTATGTTTTTCCCTAAAAATAATGGAACACGTGAGTTGTCATACTAGTGACCTTTTTAGTGTAGAATCTGTGTTAAAACAGGATTGGACTTCAGACAGAAGTCTGTCTATCTGAAAGTCTTTCAAACAGATGACTGTCGTATGTAAAAAGACTTATGGCCACTTTTGCTCTTGGTCAGAATTGATAATTATTCTTAGTCAACCAGAGTTTAGCAGAACCTGTATCCATCAATACAGTCCAACTATGTGCTGAAGCCTTAGGTCCTGGAAAAGTCTGAACCATCCAGCAGAGATTCACAACCTGCAAGCCCAGCTCTACATGTCATCCCCCTACATCTTGGTGGTGATGGCGTCCGGATACCATTCAAAACAGGGACAACCTGTTGAATTCCAGGTCCTTTGAATTACAACTCTCAAGTTAAAAAAAGTAGAGGACAACAGGTTGCTTGCTCTTGCTTCAAAATAACTAAGGTAATAAATTAAAGCTTTTAATGTGATGGTAAAAACATGAGAAAAGATGTGTCATGTTTTTAACTAAATTTAAATAAAATGTTTTTGTGCTGGTCTTGTCCACTTCTCAAAGGAACACCCACAGCATGCTCCTCTGCTGACTGTGAAATACCACTCTCTCAACTACAGAGAGCGGTAAATTTATCTTAGTTTATGCTAGGAGGGTCTCATGGTGTTCTGGCCTTCTCCCTACACTGCATGACTCTTTCGGCCTGAGCAAGAAGTGTTTCCCAATAGAACCAACTTCTTCCAGGTTTGAACAACTGCTTCAAACACTGTTCCCAGCTGCCTCTGCAGGTGCGTGGGTGTCCTTGGCTGCTTGGCTTGGGCCTTTCCTAATAGGGGTATCCATGGAGGAGGTGGTCAAAACAGTTAAGATGGCAGCTGCATAATCCACCAGTTTTTTATGTGTATCACATGCCATGTTTTGATCTGAGCAGAGCTTTGGTTACTTAGTCACAGTTGCCACCTTGACAATTTTCACCCACCCGTAGACACCACTGCTTCCTATTTTATAATAAAAATAATAATCAGCTTTCTAGAACAACAAAACCTTAGAAAGAAAAGGTTCCCACTGAAATGCTCTTCTTATATAGATAAGAAGTAAACTAATTGTAAACACTTGCAAATAAGCCAAAAATTTTAGGTGTCCAAATGCAGCCAAAAAATAAAAGGGTTTAACTTATCCATGGGCATATATATATGGTAATACTTTTTATAAACAGCACTTGTATATAAAATGGATTGTCTGCAGACTATCCACAAATAAGCCAATTGTGAAAATTGAAATATACAAGAATGCTGAGGATAAACTTATTTGTGAGTGGCACATTTTCACACTATTATAGTTTAAAAATTGAGGGTCAGCTTATCTGCAGATGAGCTTATACATCAGAGGTGGGTTCCTTCCGGTTCGGACCAGTTCGCCCGAACCAGTAGCGACCCGCTGGTGATGTCATGGTGACATCACAGATCCGGTTCGGTCGGTGCCGGTCCGTGGGCGCCGAAATTTTTTTTTTGGATTTTTTTTAAAAAAAATTTTTTTTGGGAATTTTTTAAATTTCTTTTTTCTTCTGCGCATGTGCAGAAGCCAAGTTTCCGGCACTGCGCATGCATCGCCATCTTGTTTTTGGCTTTTTTTGGGGGGGGGATTTTTTTTTGGCACTGCGCGCCCACGTGGCGCGCCCACGCGGCGCGGGAGGAAGCGAACTGGCAGTGAGGTAAGTTAGAACCCACCCCTGTTATACATGTATATAAGTGATAATTATTTATAAACACCAACTGTTTATTGCCGTCAGCTTTTCTTACTTTTCAACTTCTAGATGCTAAAGACCTGGCAAATCTCCAAAGAATTCCTCCCTATATTAAATATATTGGTCTTATTCTCAGGTTTCTGAGAATACCAATAAGCCCATTTGTGCTGAACATCTGAAGAAAACAAACAAACCCAACCTGCAAACTAATTTTTATTAGACTGGAATGCATTCCTCATTTCATAAAAAGTCATTTATTCCTGACTTAAAAAAATATTGTCCACACGATAAACTTCTCTTTAAATCTAAAACATAGGTGGAGGGTTTTTGTTGTTGTTAAAATGCATTTTAGAAGTACAGCTTTCCACTCTGTATTATTATACTGTGCAGGTAGTTCTTGTTTAGTGACCACCGTTGGGACTAGCAACTCAGTCATTAAGTAAAGCAGTCACTAAATGGAGCTGCAACTGTACTTATGATCTTACTTCAGCTTTCCTTTGCTTTACAATGCTTTTTGTTTTACTTTATAAAGGTCATAGTACAAGGATCATCCTAAAGTTATTTTTTTCATTACCACTGTAACTGTGAATGATTATTAAACCATGAAGTCCCTAAATGTGGACTACCGGTACACTACTAAATATTCTAGGGCAAAATGAAAAAGTGAATATTTCATTATGCTCAGCAGAAATAAACCATTTTTTTCCACTTTATTCTACTTGCTTGGTTATCGGTTTCTGCAATTGGTCATTCCTTGATCTCTTTCTCTAAAAAATAGTTTTTCAAAAAATATTCCATATATTCATAGCAGCCATGTGATTGCATCAATCTTTTAATTACCCCTTAAAATAATATTTAAGGTAATTCAAAAATGCAGTTATTAAACAAAATATAAACTTTTATCTGATTGTATGGACAGTAATCACAGTTAGTCCCCAGAATGCTTGAACGTAAGAAGTGCTCTTTTCTTCATGTAAATAAATCTTTACAAGAGATTTTACAATCTTTACAAATTTTATGAATTGTATCAAATGTATAAAATTGAAAAGATCCATGGCACCAAATGTGTATCATATTCTGCCTTGGTGGATGTTCCATAATGAATAAAACTGAACATTTGTGGTCTGTGTGCTTCCTTAACAAGCTGTCAGAGAGAAACTAGAGATAGAGCCAGTGGGGGTTAGGATTAAACTAGGCCGGGGAGATTCAGAAGCAAAATGCCAGTCACCTTGGCAGCTCATCAGCTGACCTTAGCTCACCAGTTCTCAGCATAATTAATCTCATTTAGTTGTTTGGAGATAAAACGGAAGAGAATGTCATATATACCACAGGAACTCCTGTGGGGGGGGGGGAAGGACCTAGCATTTTGTAAAATGTTGATGCAAGAAAACCTTGTCTCCTCTAAGTGTTGATGCAGCTGTGACTTCTCCTTTATTTTACCATCAATCCCAATGACAGCATTGTCTGTGCATGCACCCACATGTGCAGATACCCTGGGAAAACCTTAAAAGCAGCTGCACTGAGCCTTCCAGAGAAATTCTTTGAACAGCCCTAATAAATAAACAAACATGTAATGGTAATTATCTTTTACTTCATTGGTAACCCCACTGAGTATACCCACCAAGTGCAAATGACTAGTTGAGTCTTGGATACTTAGCATGGCATGTTCTTCTACCACTGCTGTATCATAGCTATTGTTTTAGTTGTATATTCAAGAGTAATACTAATATTTTTATTTACAAGAGGCAGTCTTATGTAGTTTAAACAAAATCCATACCTCCAGTAGAAACTAGTAAAACTATGGTTCTTTTTCAAATTATTTAGAAAGTTGATTCTTACAATATTATTCAAGTTGCAATCACTCTGCATGCTTAATTCAACAGAATGAAACTTACCTTTGATTGAACTTGCAAAAGATCATTTCATTCAAGCAATTAGTAGGTGTCCATAGATTCCAATTAATGCATATATTACCCCAAATGACCTGGAACTTTAGATATTCATGAGATTCCAAATCTAGAAGTTCAGTTATCCCTTTTATCTATTGAAGACTAATGGGATAAGTCAACTGTGATTAGAAATGGACAAGAAGAGTATTCAGCTTACATTTTAATGTACACTTACTTAACTTTGCACATTCAAAGCCACATTTGCCCCAACCTTAAAAAATCTGGAGATTCTTCAAAGCTCACATTTCCGAAAATCCGAAAATCTTTGGAGGTCACTGGGTCAGTTTGGTTTAGTATTATGAATTTGTTAATACTGATTTTGGGAAAGGAATTGTCAGAGTTGCTTCTCACACTGATAAAATGGGTGTCACTTAACACAACTGTTAACAGAAGTGAATTGCCTTTTTGATAAAGAGAAAAGGGTTCAAACGTCCTACACAAAATGAGAGAAAACTGGCAAAAAATGTGCCTTAAAATTTCCCATGTAGTTAGGTCATTTGAAAGTTGATTAATCACTGGAATTCTTGTCTTGTAATTTTTACTTTCTTTCTAAAAAAATACTTTCAATCAAAGTTTCTGGAGAAAATACTTCATTAACTATTTCCAATGCAATCTCCTGGGTGAAAAGTCTGACAGGAATGAAATTAAAGATGTTAATGTGACATTAAATTATATACCAAAAATGTGGAATTTATCAATATATGAAGTTATGAAGAACTTTGAATTTACTGAGCATTGGATGTAGCATAGAAGATTAATTCATTAAAAATGCATTTTATGTTTTATTTGGCAGCCCAGAGGAGGTTTGACAAAGATTGGCTATCAAACTTCTAATGTTGCAGATGTAATATATTTGAAGGAATCTGAACACATACTGTTTGGATGTGCTCTTTGGTTATTCCATTTTGGGACTGCAAAGAGAACTAAGGTTTAAAGGTGCAAGTGTAGTGTTAAATTATGTAGAAAAATTTTGGAATTGGCCAATCGATGAGGAAGTCTTGATACACTGGGCTTGAGGGTATTGTAAAAACTGCAATGCATAGCTGGAAAGAAACTACAACCTCCTATAATAAAATCTTGGACTGAAGAAATATATTCACTTTGAGCTTTTGAACTGGCTCTCTCTCAATATAATGGAAAGACTGATTAACCTAGTTTCTTGCAATAAAAACTCAATTTGCTGTTGAAAAAGCGAGCCCCTTTAAAACATCAGTGAATTTCATATACACGAGATAAATGTTGTTTTCTCTAACTTTCAATTCCTTGTTTGTCCTTGTATTTTAGAAAATAGATTGTCTGTCTGTCTGGTTATTCATGGAGACAGAAAGAGAGAGTGATAATTTTGTAACAATGGAAAGACAGCACCATTCCAATTTATACTTTTGGACTCTCTCTCTCTCTTTGTGTATGTATGTGTGTGTATTTAATAAATAGAGAGCAAATGGAGTGTGTGTGTGTATACTCTATTTCCTCTCTATTAATTGGATCCCCAGTGACAAAAGAGAAAATCAATATTATTGATCAATATTATTCTGATCAATATTATTCTGAATGGTCAAGGCTTAATGCTGTTTTAAAAAAACCTGTTGTTTTTAATGTGCCTGGTAATAGAGCTTGGTCTCCCCCCTCTTCTTGATTTTCTTTATCTGTATATATTGAATACACATTACCTATAGCTCTAGAAGACTTTTCCATGCCATGTTTCAGCTTGATATGTTCAAGGATTTTGCAACAATATATTTCTGAACCATTTCCCCTTCTTTTCTTTTTAAAATCTGGAAGGAGGAAAGGACAGACCATTAGTATCCAAACTGTCCAGCAAAGCATTTAAATTGTTCAGAAATACTATGAAAAGAGTCTACACATTGAAAAATATATATCCAAAACTGGTTTAAACTGGTTTAAACAGTAACCTCCCCCCCCCCCATTGCTTTTCTATGGAGCCAGACTTGTCATGACTGACAAAAGAGCACTGACTTCCCCTGTGGGGTGGAATAGATCAGTGTTTCTCAATCTCAGCAATTTTAAGATATCTGGACTTCAATTCCACATATGGGAAAGGAATGGAGGTGGCATTGTGGGAACACAGCACAAAAAAGGATGCTGCCCGAGTGGGTTTGTTGGTTGGACGGAATGTGTAAAACTGAGAATTTTTCAAAAGTGTGCAAAATGTCTATATTTTGCAGATTGTCCTTTTAAGAATTCCTCCCTCTCCCCCCCCTCTCCCTCCCCCCTCCCTGTCCCTCTCCCTCTCTCCTCTTACTGCTATGGGATTTTTTTTTTTACTGGCAGCAAACTTAAGTATCTTAACAGCCAGCTATGTGGACAGATAGTGGAAAACAGAGAAGCTGAGGAGACTTCTGAAAAATGTGAGGTATTTCACACAGCCCTGAAGAAATGTCTGCAATTCTGTAATCAAGCATGTTGTGTCTTCAAAAGGAGGAAAAACATCTTTCTACTTCAGATTATATATACCTCCATTCCTGCAAAACCGGAGTTATATAGATTTAGAGTCAGATAGGTAAATATCTGATTCTTTCGCTCTATTTCTCACATTGGAAAAACACCATCAGATAGCCACAGTTTTGTATTAACAAGACACAAAAATGTGTTACATGCCAAATTTATTCCCAGTCTACCACTTGTTTACTTTTACTATTTATTTGCCTCCTGGCAGTTAGTACAACTGGTAATACCAAACAGGATATACACTGGGTAAAAAGAGAGACAACCCCCCCCCCGAGGGGGGGATGGAAGTTGTGTAAAATCCTGCACACAGAGTCACGAGTTCCTGAATTATCCCTTTTCTGTCTCCCTTTTCTGACAATTTAAGGGAAGAGAACTGAACATACCATTTGGATTAGAACGACAGCTTTTATTCTCTCCTCAGATTTAGATAGAATATACCAGCTTAAAAGTAAAGTGACTTCTTATGATAGGAATGAGTAATTTTCAGGCAAACGAGACCGTTAAATATGACATTGCAAGAAAATATATATATAATGCAACAATTGAGCCAAATTTCACTCAAAAATGTCTATATTTTGCAGATTTTGGTACTCAACACACCTTTGTGCGGTTCCATATGATAATGCCAAGCTTTCATAAGATGTAAGAATGTCCATATATTGTAATTCATCTCTTGAATGTTATGGACTATTAGCATATTCACCTAAATTCTCCCAAGATGTCACCCTCCAGGATTTGAAATAACAAGATTTTGGGCAGTTTTATTATTATTATCGGCATTATTTTAAAAAACATCTTGGGATTTTCATGTACACATCATTTTAGAATATCTGTGGTCATCAGATCGCCATTTCCTGATTTAAAGTTTTAAACAGCTCTTAACAACTGTTAAACTAGGCATTTTTGAATGCTGCTGCTGCTGAAATAATGTTTTATGTATTAGTTAAAGCAGTGCAATTGAAGTTATTTCTCATTATCTATTCCGATCATTATTTGAGTAACTTTGATCCACTACAGTTCAGCCAGAAGAAAAATTGTTCACCTACTGAACAATGGATAATGATGTGAAAATACAGAGCTTTGGGCTCTTCACCCATATATACAGCTCAGAAGTTTTAATGTATTTTTTAAATATAATGCATAGTAGCAATGCACAAATGAGCAACTACTTGTGTCATTGGTACAGTTCATGAAGACATTTGGATTGGCAGAAACACACAATTGAAAAAGTGACAGTATAAAATGTGTTACACCTTTTACTTCCAATTTCTCTACTTTAATCTGGGTGATTCCAGATTCTGAAGGAGAGCTGGAGGAATATACCTCAGTAATACTCAAAGAAAAGATTCATCTTTCTTCTCATAAAACAGAAACAACCACAAGCTTAATTATTATATTATTAGAAACTAAATAGGCTAAAATGAACTGTATGTACAAGTGACATAATTTACTTCTGGTTTGTTCTTTAAGGTATATTCCAATATGTCCAAAATGTTATCCTTACAGATAAATTACAAGAGAGACATACCGGTACTTAAAAGACCAGCTCACTAGGCTTACTAATATTTTGTAATCCTTAGAATGCTCTTCTAAACATTTAGAGTAGAGTTAGATCCTTCTCCACTGTTTTATTACATAATGAAATGTGATAACAGTGCCAGTCATACATTATATAATTGTAAGAGGGGCAAACACTGGCAAAAACTGCCAGTCATGTCAATCTCAAGATAACTGCACTACTGATCAAGTTAGTGTGGCTGACTCTTGAGAAGATGATGGCTTCCTTCAAACATTCACAAATAGTAAATTGGTGGAGGGGAAGGAGGTGGGGGCAATATCCTCCAGGACCAGTTTCTCCATGCTGGATTGACAGATAGTTTAAAAACAGACAGTAATCGAGTTCAGATGCATGTGGTTAGACTATTTTGTTAGATCAAGGAGTGCTATGTTGAAAATGTCTTCTGCGTTTTTTAAATTGTCCTCATTAAATTAAATGGAAATTGCTTTTGAAGTGTTTTCCAAAGAGACAAAAATGTTGGTGGCAATCTCATGGATGACGGATGAGGTTTTGGTGGTTTTGAGGTATCTGAGGACTCCACATGTTAAATCTACTCTTCAGGAATCTGCACCTACCCTGGCTTCCCACATTTTAAAGAAGTAATGCCTTCTGTTTTCTTCCAAGATTGGAAAACATGAACAGCTGTGAGCACCTCCTTTGGCCACTTTGCAACAGGAAAGTCAACTCAGAATCTCCCCAATTCTGAGAAAATGATAAAATAGAGGCCTTTGGGACAGGCAGATTTGTTTAGGTGGGGAGGGGAAGAATTGGAATGTTTCGCCTCTGCATTATTGGGAATCGTGTGTCATCAGCCATAGGTGGTAGCAGTGGCAGCAGATTTTACTGCTTTTTTTTCCAAACTGCCCCAATAAAAATGGGGAGATGAAAGGTGGTGGGCAGGGGTGGGTTCCAACTTACCTCACTGCCGGTTCGCTCCCTCCCGCGCTGCGTGCATGCGCAGTAACAAAAAATCCGAAAAAAAACCAAAGCCAAAAAAAAGATGGTGACCGCATGCACAGTGCCGGAAGTCGGCTTCTGAGCATGCTCAGAAGGAAAAAAAATAAAATAAAAATTCAAAAAAAATTCAAAAAAAAGATGGTGGCCCCCATGGACCAGCACCGACCGATCTGGTCGTCGTGACATCATCAGCAGGCCGCTACTGGTTCGGGAGAACTGGTCTGAACCGGGAGGAACCCACCCCTGGTGGTGGGACCAAGACTGGGGAGTAGGTTGCCATCCTCTCTGTACTTCAAAAATACCTGCAAAGGACTAGTAATGCATAGTCTTGCTTGTCTCCCTGCAGAGTTCTCTGTCTAGGTTCAGGTATGTGCACCAGAACCTGCATTTGGAGCCCCCATCATTTTTCATTTTGTGTGCGAAGACTTGGTAGCTCAAGTTTTCATTCTGATTTGGTTGCACCCACAAACTCCACAGAATCTCCTTTTCTCAGGCTTGGAACACGCCGTACCTGTTGATGTGCTTTCAGCATTCCTTGCATTGTTTTGCCTGTCATTCTGTGGTAAACATCAATTTAGAAGTTACATGACTATTCTTGTCCTCTGGGTCTACTTAAAAAATGATACAATCAGTTCTTTCCCTTTAGCCTTTGAGCAGGATTTTCGCTGGTTGAGTATATGGGGGAAAACCCGCTTAGCATAACTGTATATAATAAAAAGCTAAGCTGACGCCAGCCACTTAATGAGCATGTTTAAAAGTCTGCATGTTTTGTTCTATGAAAATTGCTATATGGTATCAACTGCAGCAGGCTAAATAAAGAAAAAGGCACAGCCTGAAATATATTTTGGGTCCCAAGGTTCTCAAATACTTTTGAAATCAGAACCCTTATATGAGTTACATTCATGGAGAAACTCAAAAGTTTAGCATATCTCTATAAGCAGAATATCAATAACCCAAAGCAGTAGATATCAGAGCAAGAATAGCTGTGGTGGCGCAGTGTTTAGAATGCAGTACTGCAGGCTAACTCACTGCTCACTCCAGGAGTTCGATTCTGAGCGGCTCAAGGTTGACTCAGCCTTCCATCCTTCAAAGGTTAGTAAAATGAGGATTCAGATTGTTGGGGGCAATATGCTGACTCTGTAAACCACTCTGTAAACCACATATTGTTGGGGGCAATATGCTGACTCTGTAAAGCACCGTGAAGCGGTATATAAGTCTAGCTTTTGCTATCTTATAAGGTAATGGAAAAGACTATAGCTCCGGAGCACACATCTAGGCATGCATGTGATGGCAGGTTAGATTTTAAGTGGTGGACTGCTTCCAGATACAACACTGGGTGGACGCATTGGAAATGTAACTTTGTGTAGATACTTTACATCCTGCCTTCTTTGAGTTTTCAGAGACATACAGAAACCATTATAGAAATAACATGGAGTATGTGGTCTATGTGTTCCAGTAAAGATCATGATCATCATCATCAGCAGCACCATCATCTCCTCCCCCTCCTCCCTCCTTTCTGAAATCCTCAGTTGGTAGCAGGAAGATGATGCCTCTCTCTAGTGCAGTGTTTCTCATCCTTAGCAACTTTAAGACAGAATGGGACAACTTGCTATGGCGAACTCATTGGCTGAGGTGAGTTGGCTGTGACGAGTTGTCCTAAACCCACTTTAAGATGGGTGGACTTCAACTCCCCAAGGCTAGCTGGGGAATTCTGGGAATTGAAGTCCACCTATCTTAAACTTGCTAAGGTTGAGAAACACTGCACTAGAGGTAGATAGTATACTCCCTAACATAGAAGACTGAGTAGCACAGCATATACTTTGTATGCTAAACAAGTAAACAAACAAACAATTCAGGTTTAGTACCTGACATTTTCATCCACATTAGGGCTACCCAGATGGAGGCTGCACAAATCTGGACAATGACTAAGTGAGACCAAACCTTTTTGGAGATTTGAATTCAGCAGGGCTCTTGAGTGTATGCAAAGGCTAAAAGAATTACAAGTAATTAAACAGCTGGAGGTCTCATTTAAAAAGAAATATGCTCATAATATAGTTGTCCAGGAGGCAGAGTATAGGCTTAGCCCAGCTATTAATAAATGTTTTCAATATATTTAAAGTAAAAGGTAAATGTATTAATACATAAGATAGGCAAGTTCACTTTTACCTAAACCGCTTCTTGCAGAGAGGAACAAAGTTCCCTAATCTTTTAAATATAGAAACTTATCTAAACCTTTTTAGGCCAGATCAGAGACAGACAGGGACAGCTCCCTCTGTTCTGTCTTTTTTATGTATCCCTTTGCTGCTGTCTAGTGGCTACCTGGATTTTTGTAGATTAGAGATACCTGGGTATCTCTAATCTACATTGATAATCAGGGTTGATTGCACTGAGGTTGTTTTTGGACAATTTGCTAATGAGGATTAATTGAAATACTTTTTAGTGTATTGATTCAATAGTCTAAATATGAATACCATTTTGAAGCAAAAGTAATAACAGTACTCTGAGCCATCAATACATAAATAAATAAATAACTAGACTGCATTTAATCCAACGTAATAATAATAACCTAGACAGATTAATAGCCTGATTTGCTATAAGAAAATTGCCTTTTTTTGGTATGCTGGTAGAGCCATATTTAATTTGGTTACATTTAACCTTTTGAACACTCTGTTCTCACATGAATAATTTTAATCAGGATTTTTTTTTAAAAAAAAAAGATATCCTTTATTATTATAATTTAAAAATAATAAATTTTTGGAAAAACATTTTGATAATAAATTGTTTCTTCCAGCAACTTTTTAATATTTCCTCTCCTTTTATTTTTTTAAAATTTGCCCGGTTCTCTGGACTTAATTGATTACCTAAAATTAGGCACTTTTGGGTTAATTGTGCTAAGTGATGACTTTATTCATATTTTATTTTATTTTATTTTATTTATTTATTTATTTATTTATTTATTTATTTATTTATTTATTTATTTATTTATTTATTTATTTATTTATTTATCAAATGAACCACAATTATTGGTTCATATATGAGAAAACAACATAATTCCTCAGTATGTGAACTTTTTATTAACTTGTATGCTATCTGAAAAATATGATAGTACATTCTAGGGATGTGCAAATTTGTTGATCCAGAAATGAAATGTTCTGAGGAAGTCTGGAATGTTCATTTCCTTCTAGACATTTCAATTTCAAGGATAATTCAGATCCCGTTCAGTTTTATAGGATTTTCTTCTGGTAAATCTAAATGGGAACAGCAGGGCCTGACAAAAAGTTTGGTATGGTCTAGAATTCTCCAGAATGCTACATTCCTGGGCTGAAGAATTTTACATAGCCTTAGTACCTAATCAATCACCTTAGCACCAGGTGAATTAAAAAAAAAAACTAAGCAGATTTGAACCTGAGTTCATTGGTGTAGATTGCCAGAAAATTACATTATTGTAGGCCAGACTGGATTGCTTGGGGGGAGTGAAGAACCCTTTTGCACTGTTGACATATAGTTACCTGGATATAACCATGGAATCACCAGGAGTCAGGCTTGAACTGAAGGAGATTTAATTTAAATTTAATTCTGAATTCACTAGGAGAATTGTGAAGATTTTTAAGATTGTACAAACAAGATGCTTTGTAATTATAGATATAATCATTGTGTCATTATTACTTTTAGAAATTAATCAAAGTCCCTATGACTAAAAGAGATATCTAGTCTACTGCAATCCTGGTTACATGCTCAGCCATGTAAAAATCATCTGGAGAGGAACAAAAAATATGGGAACACCAATGGCCATGCCTTAGTGTTATAATTGATTATTATTTGGAACATCCCTGTCAAGCATGTAAAAAATCAGAAGTCTAGGCAGTTCAAATGAATATAAAGGCTTATTGCAAGCTTATGATTTCTACAAGAATCTGAACTACTCACGGTCAAAGCAAATTGGCAGTAAATAAGAGTCAATGGAATTCAAGGTGGGCTGGATTTAGATCTCTTGTGGGCACGAAGGGACTCAAGATTGATGATGCATTTGACCTCTCCCTCGGGCTAAACCTGTTCATCTCCTACAGTCCCTAGAAGAATGAGCAAGATGCCTTATGACAGATATGACTTCTCAGTTCAAAAAATTACATAATTGCTTTCATTCTCTGTGTGAGGCCCCACTTTTAGAGTGCACATTTAATTACATTGCATTTAATTGAATTTATAATCAACAACCTAGCTTAAACAAGAGCGGTTCCAAATTTTGGATCATCTTCTCTGCACCTTAAAGGAACATATTATTACATATTAAATCAGACCAGAGGGTTGTTTAGTCTAGCCCTATGCTTTTGAACTGGAAGCACCTGTTTTCTGTTTTTTTTGCAAGCACAGCCTATTTGAAGGATTTTGAACCTGGAGCCTCATGTAGAGCATGTATTCTGCTCAGGGGTGGGTTCCAACTTACCTCGCTGCCGGTTCGCTCCCTCCTGCGCCGCATGGGCGCGCCTCATGCGCAGTAACAAAAATAATAATAATTAAAAAAAACAAAGTCGAAAAAAAGATGGTGACCGCATGCACAGTGCCGGAAGTCGGCTTCTGCACATGCTCAGAAGGAAAAAAAATTCAAAAAAAAAAAAAAGATGGCGGCCCCCACGGACCGCACGGGTTCGGTGACATCATCGTGACATCACCAGCGGGCCGCTACCGGTTCGGGAGAACCAGTCCAAACCTGGAGGAACCCACCCCTGATTCTGCTGCTTCCAAACTTGTTAATTATTGTAAAATTAAATAATAATGCATTGGGTTTGATTTTCTTCTCTATTTCCATATCTCCCTAATTAGTTGCTGGAACCAAGAATTAATAAAATCTAGCATTGTAAGATGTAAGATTTTCAATTTCCTCTCAATTAATATGCAGAACTTCAAAAGATTCTATTTGAATGGAGATAGGTGTGCGGTAAGCTTTTCACAAACTTCCTGCTTTATGTAATACTTCTCAGAAGATGCCCTGGATAAAGTTAGACCTGTTTATATGCTAATCTTTCCTTTCCCTGAGGAGATTGGCAGATGCCTCCTGCTTCCTTTCCTGGTGAATTATCTTATTTCCCCGACCAAAGAGGTAACTTTTTTTTTCATATATTCTTGATTTCTAGATTTCTTGATTTTCAGTCTGAGAAATCTAATCATTCTGGTTCCTTCAGGAGGGTGACTGAAATTGCACACATCACTGTTACAGTTGGTCATTCCCATTGTTTATAGTGTTCCTTAAAACAGTGATTCTTCTGGATGGTTTTTCCAGCTGTTGATGATACCCCTAGGACTTCCTGGGTGGTCTCTCATACATCCAGGTGTAGCCTGCTTAATTTTTCTGTATTCAGCAATAAATGCTTCCCCCACAACTAGTATCCCATATGTTTATCTGTCTTAAAAATATCGTTTAACAATTTGTATGTGTTGTGGGTTACATTGGCCAAGTATTTTTGAAACTTTTTCCTCAGCTCAAATCTTTGAGCCTTATTGCTTGGCTGTGTTGAACAAAAACTATGGTTCACAAATATATTAGTGAAAGGTAAGAGAGATTTATAACAATGGGCGATCAATGTTTTGATTGATTCTAGAACAGATTATTCCATTAAGTCTGTTGATTTCAGTGGGCTTGCCAGATAGATGTATACTTATTTCAATTATAGATGGGCCTTTTCCATAGCTCACTTTAAGACTTTCACTTTAGTTATCCTGGAGGGAAGATTCCAGAATGTTCCACTACTGCATGAAGATCAAGTGTGATGAAATTCATGAAGGACGTTTTTCTAGATTGTGCTTTTTATTCTGACTTAATATTATGGTTATTATTAAAAATATCTTCTCAACTTTATTGAAGAAGTTAATGTAAATACCTTATAGCTGGCAGGATACCTAACATCACTTATTCTGTGACAAAATTTTTCTACTTAGCAACATGGATATGGCACGAAGAGGTCATCATCAAGGGACGGAAGGTCCATCTGCAGCAGAAACATTGCTTGTCTGGGAAAATTGAATACCAAATATTCCATTATACTGTATATGTCAGGTTTCATTTATTGGGTTCTGACCAATGACCATAATAAAGTCTTAATTTGATTTGGTAAAAGTGGGCATTTAGAAAAGAACTGAATTTATCCTAGCTCCAACTGAATTCAATAGACCTTTTCTTCAAATAAATTTGAAACCAAGGCAATCTTTTGAAGAAGTCTCAAATTCTGAAATGTCATCCATTGCACTCTACTTTTTAGATCTAGCTGGTTCACTTTTTCTTCCCCCCCCCAACCAAATTTACTTTAAATTCACCAACACTGTATGAATCGGCAGAACATACTTTCATCTATTACTCTTCTCTTGATGAACAGCCCATTAAAAAATGCAAGCAGACCAGGTGACTATCCAAAGAGATAGAAGTCAAAGAATACCAACCATGCCTTTGGCAGGATGTGTCTGGACCTGTGCTCCTCCTACAGACTAAAAATGTACTCCAATAACTATTGTGTGCTGTTTCTGGAATTCTGAGATGGATGGTTGTTGACAGGATATTTCTATCCAACACCCAACTGGCATTCTTGATGGTTTTACTTTAGAAAATTCTAAGGGTAAATAAGGAATCTGTGGGTCCTCATGGATTCATGACCCCTTCTTAAAGAGCAGATAGCAATTGTGGCTAGGAGGGCTTTGCACAATTTCATATTGTGCACCAGTCATGCCTGTTCTTAGACTGGGGGCTCTGCTCACTGTCACTCATTCCCTAGTCACTTCCTATTAAGATTTCTGTAATGGTCTCTACACGGGGCTGCCCTTGAAGAGTATGCTTGTGGAATAGCAGTAGCAATAGCACTTAGACTTATATACCGCTTTACAGTGCTTTACAGCCCTCTCTAAGCAGTTCACAGAGTCAGCATATTGCCCCCAACAATCTGGGTCCTCATTTTACCCACCTCAGAAGGATGGAAGGTTGAGTCAACCTTGAGCCGGTGAGATTTGAACTGCCGAACTGCAGCTAGCAGTCAGCTGAAGTAGCCTGCAGTACTGCACTCTAACCACTGCGCCACCTCGGCTCTTCTCCCACCCCCCACCCAAGAAGTCAGATTAGGGATTAATTCTCTGAACATTCTGAAACTATCGGGACTGGGGTCCAAGGGAACAAGGGAGATTTTGCAGTGGCTCCCTTATTCTAGTTTCCACTATCCTCTCTTGTTTTGTGTGCTATTTTATAGTTATTCTTTTTAATTGTGTCTTTTTAAATTAATTTTATTTTTTTAAATTCTGTATGCAACCCAGAGTTCATGTGAGATAGACAGCTATACAAATAATCAGGGGTGAAATTCAATTTTTTCCCCTACCAATTCTGTGGGCGTGGCTTGGTGGGCGTGGCAGGGGAAGGATACTGCAAAATCCCCATTCCCTCCCCACTCCTGGGGGAAGGATACTGCAAAATCCCCATTCCCTCCCCACTCTGGGGCCAGCCAGAGGTGGTATTTGCCGGTTCTCTGAACTACTCAAAATTTCCGCTACCGGTTCTCCAGAACCTGTCAGAACCTGCTGAATTTCACCCCTGCAAATAATATAAAAAATAAATAGGACCCAAGTTCGTATTTTAGATATACAAGATCATTAGTATAGTATCATAGGGTTAGGGTTAGGATTAGGGTTAGGGTTAGTATCATAGGAAAAGGAAACCACATAGATAGCTAATTTGAATATGCTATTTCCATGATACTTGCTCAGAAAATAATGTTAACATGCTTCTATTCAAATATTACATTGGGAGGAAACATCTTACTTTGTATCCTTTCTCAAATGTTCTACCCTAATAGAAGA
This sequence comes from Thermophis baileyi, assembly GCA_003457575.1. NCBI lineage: Eukaryota > Metazoa > Chordata > Lepidosauria > Squamata > Dipsadidae > Thermophis > Thermophis baileyi. The sequence continues at coordinate 827,247 of QLTV01001146.1, forward strand.
TATTAGGAACACTAATTGTATATGATATTAAACTTACTTGGGTGACTGTTTAAAGCTGCTATGAAATTTTATCATATTTATGCTTCAAAAACTATACTAAAAGAATATTGTAGTATATTATTAATATTTGATATAGTGGAAGTCTGGTGTTTCATAATTTACAAGGGTTGAAATAGTAATATTAAGATGAAAATAAGGAGTGTTTAAGACACATTCCATTTAAATCCAGAGTAACCTCATTTGGCAGATATAAGTCTTAATCTCCTCTATATTTAGCAAATTTGATAAGTTGCTTTGTATTATATTAGTTACTAGATATTATTAGATATTAGATATTAGATGTACTTCTAACTAAACTAAACCAGCTAGCTGTACCTGACCACACTTGTAAATGGATCATAAGCTTCCTAATAGACAGGAAGCAGCAGGTGAAGCTAGGCAAAATCACATCAGATACCTGCACATTTAGCACAGGAGCCCCCCAGGGCTGTGTGCTCTCTCCACTTCTCTTCTCTCTATACACCAATGACTGCATCTCAAAAGATCCCTCTGTTAAAATACTGAAGTTTGCAGATGATACAACAATGATTGGTCTCATTCAAGACAATGATGAATCTGCATACAGACGGGAGGTTGAACAACTAGCTTCGTGGTGCAACCGGAACAATCTGGAACTGAACCCACTCAAAACCGTAGAAATGATGGTAGACTTTAGGACAGCGGTTCTCAAACTGTGGGTCACGACCCCTTTGGGGGTCAAACAACCATTTCACAGGGGTCGCCACACGCGTTAGCCCGCCATCTTGGTGCCACCGTCACTTGCAGGGGTGAAATGCTCCCGGTTCGGCCGTGCCTGCGGGTCGCCGGACAGCCGATAGCGACAGAAGCGGGAGACTTCGCCCACCCGCCTGGACGCCGCCATTTGGGTTCTTTT
>QLTV01001146.1:835939-846801 GCA_003457575.1 Thermophis baileyi
TCGGCCTTCTTCAGGTCCCGTCAGCCAGACAGTGTCGGCTGGCGGGTCCGCGGGGGAGGGCCTTCTCTGTAGCCACACCGACTCTGTGGAACCAACTTCCCCCCGAGATCCAGACTACCCCCACCTTACTGGCTTTCCGTAAAGCCGTTAAGACTTGGCTTTTCCGGCAGGCCTGGGGCCAATAACCGATGGATTGGCCCATGTATGTATGTGTAAATGTTTTATTGATATATTTTTAAATTGTACTTATCATGTTTTTTATTGGTGTCTTTTTATTCATGTGTTGTGAGCCGCCCAGAGTCCTTCGGGAGTTGAGCGGCATACAAATTTTATTAAATATAAATATAAATATAAATATGGTTCCAAAAACAGCCATGTTGGAGAGAAAGCAAATAGATACTACCAGCAGCATAATAGTATAAGACTTGAAAAAATCAATACAGATCTATAATCAATTTCTCTATTGAGCTGTCTAAACAAAATATTATTCTTGTATCCAGACTGATGATTCATCAACCACCTGGACAAAATATAGCTCGTCTGTATTGTAACTGGTAACTTTTTCTTATTGTTTATTACTTTGAGGTTTATTCTCTGGAGCTATGACATGATATCAGCCTCTAGGTTTAGATTTATGCATCTATATTCAAGAGAGCAAACAGGGAGCCACTTTCTCTGAAAATAAAACTTGAATTTATTTACTTGGCAAAGGATATGGAAAGAGGAAATCAGATGCTTGAAATCACCAGAAGAATATACTACAAACTTTCAGAGCAATACAGGTGAAGACAAGAGTTAAAACAGGCATGCAGTCAAGAGACCCTGAAGGATTCATAATAAATGCAGCATGTCTGACACCTTCAGCGATAATTCACCAGAACCAATGTACCGTATTTTTCGGAGTATAAGACGCACCAGAGTATAAGACGCACCTTAGTTTTGGGGAGGAAAATAGGGGGGGGGAATCTGCTTACCACCTGGCTAGCGTCCTTAGTCTGGTCAGCTTCAGCACATTATTTTATCCCCTGGTTAGGGCTTAAAAAAACCTTCTTTGGAGGGAGTAGCAATGAAAAAAGCCTGCAAAGACTTAGGGCTGGAAAAAACCTTCTTCGGAGGGAGTAGCAATGAAAAAAGCCTGCAAAGACTTAGGGCTGGAAAAAACCTTCTTCGGAGGGAGTAGCAATGAAAAAAGCCTGCAAAGACTTAGGGCTGGAAAAAACCTTCGGAGGGAGTAGCAATGAAAAAAACAGGCAAAGGGAAGATCGCTTAGCTAGCAAAGCACGGAAGATCGCTTCACTGTTAGCACCAAGATCGCTTCACTGTTAGCACCTCGTTAGGGCTGAAAAAAAAGCTTTGAAAAAGCTACATTCGGAGTATAAGACGCACCCAAATTTTCAGCTTCTTTTAGGGGGGGAAAGGTGCGTCTTATACTCCGAAAAATACGGTATGTAGCATCCTCTGAAGGGTGAAGAGTCATGATATGTATTGCCACCTTGATCTACTGACCATGGAGCTTACAAAATGGGTAAGGTATCTTCATTTTGTCCATCTTGTTCTACACCCCCCCCCCTCTGATAAACGGGACAGAAGATATATATTCATCCTAGCCATATCCACTCTCATAAAAATATTGCCTTGCTCTTTTTTTTTTTTTTTTTTTTTTTTTTTTTTTTTTTTTTTCTTCCCTTTTTAGCTTCCATTCCTCTTGGATGGCCATATGCCAAATTTAGGGTAAACAAAAAAATCTTGCACTCCCCTGTGTCCTTGTGAAGATGCACCTGAGACAAGAATCCTTTTATCCTGATGGACATGGTTTTCTGAGCAAGATACTTTACTTCCTGTTCATAAGATAAAAGGGTTCCCTTCTCATTCCATTTCAGAGACGAACCTTGCCACACCACCATTTGTTGGTGGTACACCATAGGGAACAAAAAAACAACCACCCCTGCTTAATTCATGGAATAATCTCTAACACAGAGAGCTTTGAAAACAATATTTTTGGCTGTCCTTCTGCACTTGAAAGACAAGGTGCATGGTGGCAGCCTGAAGCAAGCTGCAACTTCAATAGACAGATAAAGGTCAGGATACAATGTGGAAAGGAGATGAGTTTCTGGCTGTAAGGCAAAAAGATTGGAAAAATAACTGGTTTTGTGGGGGGAGCTTTTATGACTGATATTGCTCTTGCTTTGCTTTCAGATCTTGGAGAGCATCAAGGGAACAATTGATATTCAATATGGCATTTTTACATTTGTAGTATATTCTCAGAAGCTGCCTAGATGGATAGTTATCTATCATTGATAGGAAGATAGTGTCTTTTATAAGACCTGAGAGACAAAGGTTAGCTCAGGGCAGGGCTATGCAACCTACTGTTCTTCAGTGTTCTGAATTAGCTCAGTCACTTCTCATTCACTACATTGGATGAAGCTAATGGAAGCTGAATCCCCAAACCATTAGTAGGCATAGAATTGCCCATCCCCTGCCTTGAGGCACACAAGGCAGATCACATGATGACCATTGTGCTCTTCAATATTTAACTCAGCTCTCCAATTCTTACCATCTCATTCTTGTGGCTAGTGCCTGATTATGCTCAACAGCAGACCTGGCCCTGGATGCACAATTAGATACAGACATATTTTAACTTAGGTAGGAACACCAAAACTCAGTCCTTCATCAGAAATTAAAGAGGAAAATTATATGCCATCACAGTTATTCTAATTTTACGATCAGGGTTAATGCAAAGTGTATGGAGAGAGAAGCCTTGTTCAAATATTTCATGCAGAGGTTATGAAATATAATATTTACTGTATATTTAGTATTTTTATTATTCTTTGGTTGTTAAACATCTAATACAAACTACAGCTAGGCAAAATTTTGTATTAAAAGGGAAAAAAAGCAAGGAATAGCCACAGGGTGTGTGGTTTTCACCGTACATGAATAAATCTGTAATTCTGAGCTGTTATGTGGAATAAGGAGTGTGTAATTCTCCCCAGAATGCTGTTCATTGGTGGGTTATTGAAAAAGAAATAACAACAGAGTAACCCAGGGGATATTGGGGTTCTACCATTTCATAAGGTGGAGGTAAAATGAGAAGAAGCATTTCACTTTCCTAATCTGTTTTGTTTCTCCAGGTGGCTGTGATAATACCAGTCATTTGTCATTACTAAGGAAATGGGCCAAGAAATAGAGGGGGGAAAAAGTTCCAGTCGTGTTTGAATAATGGGCATACGTATACTATGGCACTATGGCAAACAATAATTATGGGAAATGGAAAGACTTGGGGGAACAGAGTTTGTAGTGCATACCTTCATTTCTGCTCTTAAATCACTTCTGTGATTTAAGTCCCTAGTCAGCTGCTCAGTTTGAAATGGATTTTCTGTTGCAGCAGGAAATGTAGATTCAAAGGAGGGGCTTCATATTTAGGGCTTCATACCCATATTTGCTTTGTATGTATTCTGGCCTGGGTCAAGACATTTGTCTCTTTCTTGGTCTCCAACAGCCTCACACCACTGAAGAACATACATGTGGATACAAAGTTTATGAGTGGGATGGGTCATCTAAGTACTCCCAATTAACCAGGTTCCAGTTGCTGACATATGCTGCCTTCAAATATAACGACAATGGGTCATCTATAAGTCGATCTGGATCCGAGCAGGAAGAAGAACTGGGTTGGAGCCAACGGGAGGTTGCCAATTGGGAAGAAGAGGAGCATTGTTCTTTGGCAAACGTCAAGGAGACATTAGTCATCTCTGCCCATCAAGAGCAAGTAGATCTGTTAACACTTAAACTTGCTTGATTAATTTGCATGGGGGTGGGGATATGGTTAATCATACTCTGAGGCCTCTTATGGCTCTTAAATTATTTCTTGTGCATCTGTTTAAATGCCGAGCAGGGCTGAGAGAGGCTGGCAGGAAGAGCTGTTTTAACTTGCCATGCTTAGCCCTATTCCCTTTAGTTAGATTGCACTTACAAGTCTACTATGCCGAACACCAGGCAGATCTACTGCTGCAGCCAGCTATGTAATCTAGATCCCTCATTGTGCCAAGCAAGAAACCCTGCCAGAATGTGTGTGTGTGTGTGTGTGTGTGTGTGTGTGTGTGTGTGTTAAAGTTGGCCACCACAGTTAATACATTTGGAGGACAGCCTGTTTTTACTCATGGAAATTGTGTTGTTCCCCTGCAACATTTTCACATTCTGTTAGCTTATAGTTTCTTGCAATTTTTGGACAGTCATGATGAACATTCTGTGTGATATTTTCAAATGCAGAAATCAACTTGGTCTGGTTTTGAACACCCCCCCACCCCCACCTTCATCTAAAGCAGGAACAGTTCCCAGCCCAGAACCAGCTACCATGCAGACTTCCTTCTTCCTTCTTAGCAGTCATTTCTCACTTTCCATGCCTAGGAGGAGATAATGGAATTAATTCAGCATCGGGTGGTATGGTGGCAGTGCAGATTGCACCCTTCAATGCCAGTGGAGACAAAGACATTTTGTGGCAACTGAGGCCCTCGGGGAAGGCAAATGCTCTCAGTGTTGCAATTAACTGTGGGATGCCTGCTATAAGGAAGCTTTAAATTGCTGTCAATACCCAATCACATTTCAGATGGTGTATATTGCCCTGGGAATATTCCAAATACGGTATCAAAATCCTGGTGTGGGTAGGGGATGTTCCCCTGCATATTGTACAGAAATGGCAACTTTGTCATTATAACTACATCCTTCCTGATCCTTTCCAAACTCCTGAAAGCTATCTGAGTGTCTAGTCAAAGTTCTCTTGGCTGAGTTTGGTCAGTTAGTTCAACAACTGATTAAAGTGGGAAACTTGGCTAAATAGACATAATTACTTAGAAATACATTGCAATAAAATCAGATTTTCCTGGTGCTTTGTAGTGGGAATCAGGCTGCAACTTCTTTGCTGGATAGTGGATGGAGCACTGAATGTAGATTACAAGGGAAAAGTTGTATTTATAATTTGTATTATTCCATCTTTTGTCTCTGTATTTAGCCTCTAAAAAAAGTTGTATGAGATTCTTCAAAAGTGGACAACTGTCATCACCAGAATTATCTAAAGTAAATTGCTTATTACCTGAGTTCTTATTACCTTTCTTCCATGGATGATGATGACTAGTTCAGAAATGTTAGCAGCAAAATATATATATTTATATAAAATAATGCTGGCATTTTCTTCATTGCCCATGCATTCTCTCATATACATATATCCAAATATTCAAAGGACATCTGAACTATTTATAAATGATATGTGTAGATGAATAATACATAAAACTTTATGTATATTTTGTTGCCATAGGATTGGTGTTTTCAGATATGATTAAAAATCCCAAGATTGCATTAGAGCAGTCATTTATTTTAACTTACAAAGTTACATAGTCCACTATTGGGAAACTGTTGTCTATTTCACTGGTGAAGGAACTGTGGCTTTAAGAGTACATACAGCCTCTGATCAGAGGGCCCTTTGATGAATCCTTGCCAAAATTACAAATATTGAGCAAGAAATACATAGAACCAGAAGAATCCATTTTGTCTCATCCAACCAAGAATTCATGGGTAGAGACCCAAGTCAAGTGGACTTGGACTAATCTTGATGAAAGTATATTTTGAGTTCCCAGTCTTAATTTACCAGATTTTGGTTGTGTCCTTTGAACAGGACACTTTCCATCTCCTTTGGAAAGTGGTCATTGGACTTTATACGGTGGCTAAAATTGGTGGTAGAATTTCTCTATTTTCAGTCAGAAAATACCCAAAGGCAGCGGTTAAAGCAGATTTAATAAAGTTTGAAATATAACAAAACCACAAATTTTCCCCTTCCATAAACCAAAAACGAACAACATTGGCCTTGTCCACTGTGTTTTCTTGGCCCACCCACTTTGCAAAAAATGTTAAATGCAGTCTCTGTCACCAAAGTAGCCCAACCCATCCTCTTTTCAGGAAGCTGGCAGTCCATTTTAAGATTACTCACGCTTAAGCAGAAAGAGGCCTTCAAGCTGTCCATCACCAGTGAACAACACAAGAAAGAATTACACTGATCCAGGGCACCATTTTCTTCACTACAGTGCTGGTTTTGTTTGAAGTTTATATTCTCTTTGGTCTTCTTTTATTATGTGTATGTGGTAAGAGATATAAATGGCCATTTTAAAACGGGCAGACTTCAAAAGGGGAAAAAAGTATTGTCGATAGCAGGATGAGACAGGGACTATAAATAATGCTTTATAACCTTCATTGACCTGCTAAGGTTCATCTAAAGCAGTGTTGGCAACTTTAAGATGTGTAGATTTCCAGGATACTGAGAATTGAAATCCATATATCTTAAAGTTGCTAAAGCTGAGAAACACTGATCTAAGTAAAAATGCTATTCCAAAAATTTCTTTTATTATGTAAAGCACACACTTGTGTGTCATCTTGCTGTTGGCTGTGTTCTGTGCAGTCATGTTAATTTCTTTCCTGGTCCAGTACAAACCCATTGGCACGTTTTGCTATCTGAACTGGAAACTCAATGCTTTTCTAATTGCTGTTCACTGAACAGGACTCTAATCTAAATTTGCTAGCATTTTCCGAAATGGCTTTCTTTTTTTGAAAGAGTTTATACTGCCAAGTTTAAAACAGTTCTTTTCTTAGCAGAAAAGATGTCAAAGTCTACAGTTCTGGTAAGAGTGAGATTTATGAGAGAGTTGTCTATACCCTGTTTTCCCCAAAATAAGACATCCCCTGATAATAAGCCCAATCGGGCTTTTGAGTGCATGGCAATAAGGCCAAGCGCTTATTTCAGGGTTCAAAAAAATATAAGACAGGGTCTTATTTTCGGGGAAACACGGTATATGTAATACAATTTCTTTACTTCTCTGTGCATCTATGATTGAAAAAGAATTAGGAACACTGCTAGTGATTAGGGATGCTCATAACCCATTCTACTACTACTCTTTGTGCTCCACAAGCTCTGAGAGACAGTTAAAAGATAATCCATGACTGTCATTATTTCTGCCAACCTCAGCATTCTGAGAACAAGGGACAATGACTAAAATTATCCTGTTTAAAAACTATAAATCAGTAGTGTGTAGAAGTGTCTGAAGGCGACACCCAAGGCTCTGGGGACATACATGTGGCTTTTGTGCCACAAACATTCTTTAGGCTGGTATCCTCAGATGCATTTCATTATACTCTGAAGCGCATCACACTAGAAAGAATGCACATATAAAATTATATCCTTTTACTTTGTTTTCCATTTATTCAGGAATCTTACTATAATTTTCCTGTTTCAGGTATTTTAATTGACCATTTATTTAAATTATGTGTATTGTTTTCTGACCCAGTTTAGAAGGCTATTTTTGGTATTTATAGCAGCCACAATTGCTGTAATTCAATGTTTAATACCTGGGCAAAAGCCAGAGATGTCTCATTGTATATTTATGCTAGGAAAAGTTTTTCCTACTTCCAGTTCTTAAAGAAAGGTTTCAGGGCTAGTAAAAGACTGACTTCTGCAAGACAAAAACAGTAATTCAGTAAAAACAACCAAATCAAACCAGCAAGAAGATTGCAGTATATAACCTACAGCAGAAAAGTTCTCTTCTGAAATAAGCTCATATTTCTTTGCTGCTACAAGACTAGTTCCAAAGTTTTGGCATCACCATGAAGAAACCTCTGCTCCCTCTAGACAGTAAAAAGATAAAAGCAAGATCTTTGAAGCTGACATTACAAAAGGAACCCACATCTCAAAGAATGGGGGAGTCTCACCAGAGACCTTCAAGCAGAGCATGAATAAACTATGGGGATGTTCTAGCCAGGGCCTTGTTATGACAGAGCCTGAGGCAAATTGTTCATTTACAGCCCCTTTCTTTTCTCTTACTGAGTCCTATTTCTCTGCTGTTTTGGTCCATTTAATTCAGCAGCTCAGTGCAGGAAGTATAGTATATGAAGGGAAACTCAAAATTCAGAGATAATTTGTGAGATTGTATTTTAACTGACTACATACTGGACACATTACGAAAGACCCAGCTCTCCACGATCTCATGTTTGAAAGGCGTAAGGAAAGAGAAGAAGGGGACGACACCAGCAAGCAATGGATTCAGTTACAGCAATTATGGGTATTCCATTGGAAGTCCTGAAAGACCAGGTTAGGGACAGATCATCAAGGAGAATATCTATCTGGTTGCTAAGCGTCAAAAACAAGTTACCTTTGAAGCCTTCAGTGAAAATACTGATCATTTCAAATGCTGAGTTGTACTTTGAGGGGTTCCCTTCAAGCAAGAACCAATATTGTTGCCTTGTAAAGCATATACCTTGATTTCAGCAAGCATATCCTGTGACTGACTTGCTAATTGCAAGCTAGTTAAGTGTGAGCCAAATTGGCATGACACTTAAGTCAATATCTAAATGGCTTGAAAATTGTACTCAAATAATGCTCATTCATTCCCTCTTCAAATTGGAGGAAAGTATCTGAGGGGATACTGCAAGGATCAGTTCTCTTCAACATTTTCACTAATTATTTGCATGAAAACATAGAGGGGATGTTTATCAAATTAGCAGATAATTTTAAAAAATCAGGTAGACTAGTAACAGGAGCCTAGAAAACTCAAAATTCAAAACAGGTTTAATTGCTTGGGGAAATGGATGCCACTCACAAACTCCTCCAGAGGGTGACAAGGGAATTTGTCAGAACAATTGTGATCCTGAAAGAGGAAAGGAGTCTGGAACAATAAATAACTCAGAAGCACAATGAAAAGGCATAGGGAGAGCGTGTGAAAGAATAATAGGAAGTGAAAAGGGAACAATATAGATTCCTAGAAAGGCTACAGGAATGCAGTCCATCCTGCAACTGCTCTGTAAGATAAAGGGGATTTTCTTTAGTTTCATTCCTAAAATGGAAATTGCTTTGTTAATCAGAAGCATGTGAAACTTCAAGCTACACAGATAAATGCCTTGAACGTAATAGAGGGTATAAAGGTGGAGAGTAAATTACACTCAAATAAATGAATACAGTGTTGGAGGGAGAGTAGCATAATATGGGTTAAGGGGACTCCAAGCTGGATTTCTGCAGACCCAAATGTCTCTTGACCTATATATGGTATATATCATATATATTGCTCTCTCTCCAATTTGGCCTTTAGCAACCTTTCCTTAAGGAATCAGGGTGAGCTAGAGTAGGTACTGATCCTCTCCCTCACACAGTTCATTGATTGGTTTTTTTGGCTTTAGAATTCAGAGCTTTCTGTTGCCCTTTGACACTAAATTAAGCTTTAATTCAAAGGGAGATGAAGGCTGCTCCCAACTTGCAGGTTCATTGCTGAAGCATCAATAAGATTTGCCGGGAGTTAATTACACTGCAGTTTTATCCTGTTCACATAGCTCATTAAATCTCATCTCTGTCCCCTCCCCACTTTGGATGCCCTTGCTCTTTCCACCCAGAGGCTGCTAATCACTCCTCTCCCCCCACCCCCTTTCCAAAATGATTCAGCTGCATGCCTTACAATACTTGTCTTGTTTCTGCTCCAACCTTGCCTTTTCCCCTCTTCTTAAATAAGTCTAAGTGGTTTTCCCTGCTGATAGTCAATTTGATTTGGGGTGGGGGGGGAGAAAGGGGGAGAGGAATGTTATCAGCAGCACCAAAGAAGACAGTAAAACAAACAGACCAATTAGTCATGTACTGCCAGTCTCAAATTCCTTTTGACTAGTCATTAACATACATAAATAGAAAATCCACATCAGGCTTTGTACTTTCAAAAGACAAAATTAACATCCCATTAGTACTTGGGCAAGTAGGAACAAGGAGATCAATGGCAGCTAGATAATTCATCCTGGTAATTAAATGGATCTAAGTACTGTAATGATCTGAGGACAACTGAAAATTTGGTTTGATATAACAAAGAAATAGAGGAGAAAAGAAAATTCTCTCCCACCCTCTAAATTCAAAAGGCTTTTTAAAAAAAACCTAAGCTGCATATGCCCCCAAATAACCTACAGTCAATAACACCCCCCTCCTGTTAAGTATCATAAAAATCCAGTTTTTCATCAGGTGAGAAAAGATGCCAGGAGAAAAAATAATAATTTGAGACCATTTTAGTAGTGTTGTTCTGTGATTAGGAGGACCCATAAGTAGAAGTTCAGAATTCCACCCAACAGAATAAGCAGGGTTATATCATGCCTGTCTATTGGGTCAGTGAGAGTATTGGCTTCCTTAACCACCTATCATGTGCCCTGAAAAACATAGAAGGGATCCAGTGCATGACACTGGATTTCTCTTTTAAGTTTTATTTCTGGAATGAAAACTAATTGTTAACTTTATTGCAATTAATCATCAAATGCAAAAGATCTCATGAACCCTATCTTGATGTAAGCAAAACATGAGATAATTAAGTCTCTTGGTTAACTAGGGGAACTACCTGAGGACTGGAAAAGAGCTGATGTGGTTCCCATCTTCAAAAAAGGAAAAAAAAAAACAGACCCAGGAAACTACAGACCAATCAGCCTAACATCAATACCAGGGAAAATACTGGAAAAGATAATTAAAAAACAGATCTGCCAACACCTAGAAACAAGTAAAGTAATAACCAACAGCCAACATGGGTTTGTTAAGAACAAATCATGCCAAACCAATCTCATTTCATTCTTCAACACAGTGACTAAATTAGTAGACCAGCGAAATACTGTGGACATAATATACTTAGACTTCAGCAAAGCATTCGACAAAGTAGACCACAACCTACTTCTTGGTAAGCTAGAAAAAAGTGGGATAGACAGCCTCACCACCAGATGGATTCACAACCGTACTCAACGATTAGTCCTATGAGTAGTCCTTAATGGGTCTAAGTCCACATGGAGAGAAGTAGGCAGTGGAGTACCACAAGGTTTTATTT
>QLTV01001146.1:861497-873561 GCA_003457575.1 Thermophis baileyi
GACCTGTCCGCACAGGCCGCTGCCTCACCACCAACTGAATTGCGCAGGTCTAGTAGGACTTCAAAACGCCCCGCCTACCTGCGTGATTACGTATGCTGGACAGCTCCATCCAGGAGGGGAGGGGTGTTATGTTCTAACTGTTTAAACTATGTTGCATGGTTCCAACCAGGTCCAGCGTTTGAGCGGGAAAAAGCTCAAACGCTATTGGCTGGTCTGTCTGACAGCTCCCTATAAAAGGGCAAGCTGTCAGACTGCTCTTTGCTGGTTGCTGATACAAGAGCTGAAATAAAGAACTGCTTGGAAGTCTGTCTCCTGTCATCTCTACCCACTATCTAACAATTGCCTTGAGTGAGTCCTTGAATTTCAAGAGCCTGCACCTGAAAAATGGAAATAAAATCAGTGTGTTATGTTTTAGGCTTCTGCTAAGATGAATAACACTCAAGACAGTGACAGGCTTTAATCTATTGTGACACTTTCAAATGAGTGAAACTATGCTACTGTCTAACCAATTTTATAGTCCAAATAATCTGTTTTTATCTATCAATATCATCCAAGACAGGGGTGTCAAACTCGCATCATCACGGCATTGTCATGTGATGTATCACGACTTTTCCTCCCTTCACTAAACCAGGCATGGGCGTGGCCAGCGCATGACGCATCTGGCCCGCGGGCCATGAGTTTGACAGCCCTGATTCAAGAGAAGATACTGTCTTGTGTCCAAAGCTACTGATATCAGTTTGAGATATGTGGTGTTTTGTCAACAGAGAGAATTGGCTTCATGGGAAAGTCAGGCAGAGAGTCTTTCCCTACTGCCAAGTTGTGCTATCTACCCTTCCAACTATACCACTTTGCTAGCTCTATTTCTGATTCCTAATTTTTATGCACCTTGATGCTTCCTTTGGATAAGTGTCAGCTTAAGAGGAGAAATATTGCTTTAACGCCATTGCAGCTCAGAATGACTTGGCTTGGGGATGAAATGAAGACATTCAGAAAGGACCTATTTGGCCATGTTTAGATAGAAGTGAGGAAAGGCTTTGAGCATGCTTGACTATGGCCATATGTAGAAGAACCCTACAAAGGGGAGGATGAGTAGAATTCACCAAATATTTTATCCCACGAATAAAGTGTATCTCTATTGTATGAATTCAGGTCACATTGAAGCAATTATGGGAAAAAGTTGGTGGTTTCATGTGACAATATCTTAGTATTTGCTCATTATTAATATTTATATCATTCATTCTGCAAATGGCCTTAAGCAAAGTTGTATTTTTTTATCCTGAGCATGTCAAATATCAGCAGTGGAATTGGGTAATTTGGATATAATGACCCTTTGGGAATGAATCATGTGCAGTTCATCACTTATTTTAAAACATGTAAGATTCATTCATGTTTCATTCAAGGATCCAAAAGTTTTTTTTTTCTTCCACAGGGTCTGAATCCTATAGAACAAATTTATGGGAAAGCATTGCAGGCCTATGATGGGCAAAACGGAAGCAGGTGATAAGTGGGATCAGAAGTAAAATGGAGTGGAATCACCCATTTTTTCTAACAAAATTCCTGACACCCCATTTTCTGGGTTTTCTTGTTCTCTTTCTGATCCCTTTTTCAATGTAACAAAAGGCTTTAGATTGCCTGCCTCCGAGCGATACATCAGATTACCATCTTTTGGAATTTCTTCTGCTCGTTCTGCTGAGAAGGAACCTGGTCTTCCATCCAGAGAATTCCCCCCCCCCACCAATGATACCATACAATATGAAGACAATCATTATTTATACAACTGAGATAACGCATGACAGGTGTTTTGAAGACTTCAAATCACTATCTAAATGTTAATGAAATGTTAACTACTATTACAATTGTGAATTAACAATAACATTGACATTTCTTGTACTTCTACCTATTACACATACATCTTTGCCTCATTAACTGTGTTCATCAGTGGTGGGATTCAATTTTTTTTACTACCGGTTCTATGGGCGTGGCTTGGTGGGCGTGGCAGGGGAAGGATACTGCAAAATCTCCATTCCCTCCCGATCAGCTGGGACTCGGAAGGCAGAGAATAGATGGGGGCGGGGCCAGTCAGAGGTGGTATTTACCGGTTCTCCGAACTACTCAAAATTTCCACTACCGGTTCTCCGAACTACTCAAAGTTTCTGCTACCGGTTCTCCAGAACTGTTCAGAACCTGCTGAAACCCACCTCTGGTGTTCATCCTTTATATGTGTCTCCCATGTATTAGCTACTGTAATGTCAGTCTTGGTTCCAAGTTCGAATACCCAACAAGCATCTTGCTGGGCTGCTTTCTGCAGTTGAAACATCATTGTGGTCGCTGGACAGCCTGTTCAGTGCTGAATAAAATTCAACCCTTGGCTGTATTTTGATCCATCATATTTTGCTGAAAGGTTTTCTATCTTGAAGTGGCTAGAAATTTAGATCCAGGTTCTGTTTCCCCCCCCCAGCTGGCAACAATCGGACAAAGGAGCTAAAATTGCTAATATGGTATTAATATTAAAATGAGTTTCAATAAGAACAAAAATAGACTGAGAGCCCCTAAGGAGATTTAGATTGGCAGAAGTTAATATTTAATCTCACTGGGTGTTTCATCCCCATTTCCAGTCTCATAATAAAGCTAACTTTATTTTTCTGTGGGGTGAAAGTGCCTTTGAGCTACATATTTAGCTGATGCTCCATCAGCTGAAGAATTTGGGTTAGGGTGTCATGATTACCTTGGCTGTCCAGTATATTGTTACAGATACCAATAAGCTGAGCTATATATACCATGCATGGATGACTCTAATCAACCAATCCAAATAGTAATAGCAGGAGCTCTTGATCAGATCTCTATTAAGTCAGAGGTGAGCATTGCTGATACTTCAAAGATAGTTCCCTGGTCTGATGATTGCATGGCTCATAAGATGTAGTGAAGAATTTTCTACACAGTTTAATTAGGTACATTTCATGAATTCTTGGGGCAGTTTTTCCCATTCAGGACCAAATACCAGTGAAAGCAGGATTTTTCTTTTTCCTTCTCACTTTTTTATTAAACAAGTTAACAACCAATATTTGTTAACTTAACAGGTGTGCAGGTATACATCTAATTGTATTAAATTAAAATGAATCATTCATATTTTGGGGAGGTAAAATGCATGTGAACATAATAAATACACTTCACTTCTGTCCAGTGAATTGATTCAGGTGTATGAACTGAGATTCTCAGTCATCCAGGTCATAATTGTCCCAGAGGTGCTTTTTCAAGAGGCAACTGGACTTTCTGTTTTTTCTCTGAAGATGTTTCGCTTCTCATCCAAGAAGCTTGAAGAAGCTTGAAGAAGCTTCTTGGTTGAGTTGAAGAAGCTTCTTGGATGGGAAGCAAAACATCTTCAAAGAAAAACCAGCAAGTCCAGTTGCCTCTTGAAAAAGCACCTTTGGGATTCAGGTACACGTAGTTAGTATGAGACATCAACAGTTTGGAATGGCTTATTGATATTTTGACTTTTTGTGACAAGGAAATTGAATATGCATTCCATCTGAAAGTGTAACACATTCCAGTTTTGTGCCCAATCAGGATAACAGGAAAGGGTCAAGATTTTAGTTGCTGGAGGCCACATTCAAAAGGTGAGTTGGAATAGATTGCCACACAAATAGGTGGTATCAAGAGGGTAACCCTGGAATCTGGGTGAGGTGAGGCTTGTCTTTGTTTTGAATTACATTAAGCATTTTGACTTTCTCTACCTCAAAGTGATGGGAAACTGTGCTATCAATCTATACAAATTGGGGCCAAAAAGACCTTGGAAAATAATCTACCCTTGCAGTAGTGATTGTTTCTTCAGATAGCAATCTATACAAGGCATTACAAAATTCAGTCAGATCTAAAATGTTCCTCTAATGAGGCAGTGCACAAGTAGAAGCATTACTGAAAGGAGAAACTCTTCCCCTCCATTTCCAATCATTGTGTATTTCTATAGGACTGATCTTCCTTGTTTCCCCCCCCCGCCTCTATTACACCCTATCTTAAATCTGATGTATTTCTCAAAACACTGCAAAAAATCAAGGTTTTAACCAAACATGTTTACTGTTCATCAGGCTGTTTCCACAATGCATTGTGTTTGTTTTTTGCAGCTTGCATAGTTGTGAATGTGTATAGCCAGGCACAGATGTTTATTCCCTTTTTACGATAGTTTCATGATTTCAGTCTTAGAGCTGGGCTGTTCAGGAAATGAAGATTATTTCCAGCCACATCTACCACTAAGATTTTAATGTTCCTTGAATTATGAATTAATGGTCCAATCATATTATTTGTCAAAATTTTTAGGCCTCTAAGACTTCCTCTCATTTGAAGGCTTCACTCATTTGTATATTTGCTCACTGGAAAGACAACAGATATCACCCAATGAAAGTGCTATGCCTGAGTACAAAAGCATCCAATTGGTTTAATTGGCTGCTTTTCTTCTAGTTATTTTCAGCCCCCAAGAACCATTGCGAATAAACAGTGATAGTAAGAAAAAGGGCAACTGGGGCAAACATTTTTTTAAAATGTGAATGTTTGTGCTAGTTGAAAAGGGATTTAGAATAAATATATTTCGCTTGAAAATTTCAGCAGAAACAAGCACAAACACATAAAGAGAACTGGCTGACAAACTTCTAAGGCACAAGTGTCAAACTTGCACCGTCGTGTTGCTGTCACGTGACATTTTGTGATGTTTCCCCCCTTCGTAGAGCTGGGGTGGGTGTGGCCTGCGCGTGACCTGCGCATCCGGCCCATGGGTTGCCAATTTGACACCCCTGTTCTAAGGCAAGGTTTCCCAAACTTGGCAACTTTAAGATGCATAGACTTCAACTCCCAGAATTCCCCAGCCAACCATGGGATTGCAACAATTGCAGCCCAATCCAATGCAAAAGTGAAAACATGGGCTTTATATCTTTAACTGAGTCTAAAATTGAGGCTTTGTGGGTTGGGAAATAGCACTTCTATAATATATTTCCAAACACTGATTTTATTTTACCTTCAAATGTAGGAATGTAAACCCAGTGACTATGAAAGAAGTAAATCTCTATTTCTCTATAGAAATTCAGGACAGTGCTTAAGAAGTCCCCCACCTCCAAGAAGTTTCTATATATCCCTGGGAAGCCTATTTACATATAAAAAGCAAGACTGAAACAACCCACGCTTGCTTTGTCAGACTGAAGATACATATACCCATTTCCTGAGAAGGAAATCTCAGATTTCCAATTACATTTTACCTAGCTAAATAAAATCTTTGTTCAAGCATATTTGGGGAATTCCAGAGTTGGTATTTAGGTGGCTTTGATTTTTGTATTTCATGCATTCAGGACTAGGAGAAAGAAATTGGGATCATGCTCACACTTCGCTTCCATATGTTCATGTGAAGGTCTGCGTGCAGCCTGTGAACCAGGGGTGGGTTCTGGTTTTCTTCGCTGCGGTTCACTCAGTGTCGCACTGCGCTTGCGCATGCGCAGTGCTTAAAAAAAGCTTCTGCGCATGCGCAGAAGCAAAAAACAAGATGGCAGCACCTACGCTGCCGCCGAAAGAACCGGTTTGAGGGCGTGGCAGGCCTGGGTCGCTGCCGGTTCTAGCGACTCAGGCCGCCAAGTTACTACCGGTTCTATAGAACCGGTCCGAACTGGGAGGAACCCACCTCTGCTGTGAACCTACAACTGTACTCTCAATTCAGGGTCTTTTCCCTTTGCATCACTTCCTGTTATTTGGAGCGAGTCTGTGAGCATGCAGTTGGCAGCCTTTGTTGATTCATTCAGTTAAATACTCCAGAACATGGAATGAATAAATGAGTGGTAATGAATCCTGACACCAACCCTTTTCATTTGTAAAAAAACTCCAAACACAAAAACCAGTAACTGCTTCATGAGAGGAAGAGATCAAGTCTTTTAACTGTACAATATATATGGAGTCAGTTTCCTATGAGTAATATTTTTTTTAGAAAAGCTCACAAATTAACTGATTGAATATGATACACCAGATAGGAATGGGGTTGACAACCTGATCCTCTCCACATGTTTTGAGAATACTGGTGCAAGGAATTGATTATGCTGCCCCAAACTCAAAGTGCCCATGACCTCCATATATTGGCTGGGGACACGAGTAAAAGGGCTCTGCTTGTATTCTTTAAGCAGAAGCAGAAGCCACCACCAACTGGCAACTTGGCTCTATCAAGGTTTATGATTATGCATAAGTTCTGCTTATTTTCAAAAGAACCATGGAAGACTTCCCCACTTATAGTGAGAAATTCAAGAACAATGTTGCTAAGAGCATAAGGTTATGTGGCCCCTCCACATTTACTTTTGTTGTATCCAAATTCAGTTTATTCTAGTTTTGGAAAAGAACAGCAGCTTTTCACAGAACAAGCAAATATTCAAGAATATCCCTCCCTGCGTGTTAAAGATTGCTCGTTGCAATCAGCTGTAGAATTCAGGTTTATCGTTCAATTACTTGATTATATTTTAGCTTCACAGCTCTTCCTTCCTTTTCCCCTACCACACTGATAAATGAAAATCTTGTTTTTTAATTATTGCATGGTTCAAAATGTTATATATACATTTATTACATATTGGAAAGGTTTAAGGCAAAAGGCGTAGGCTAGGGACATAACAGCTCCATGTTATTTGAGACCAGACGCCCAGAGTCCTTTGGGAGTTGGACGGCATACAAATATAAACAAATAAATAAATAAAATAAATTGTCTTTGATTGGCTTAAGATTCATCCAAGAACCTGGAGTAGACTATTAATATTTTTATTTTTTAGAAAATGAAAGCGCCATACTGGTGTCTTCCAAAAGCATATTTTTCGTTGTTGCAATGATCATCAACGTATTTATTAAATCATAATAGAGTACAATTATTATTTCCTTGGGAATAGAGAAATTGGCTTGGACTCTGATTTCCAGTTCAGTGTGTCTTGGCTATTTATTTCCTTCAGAAAAGAAATGGCCAGCTTAAAGTATATTTTTCCAAAAAACACAAATAATACCATATGTAGTTTGGCCCTTACATGGTCTTTTTTGTGCCAAGATTGGCTGTCAAATGGCAGAACAGAACACACACACCCAACTCCCAAAGCTGCATACAAAGGAATCATCAGCTATTAGCTGAGCAAAAGGCTAAGAAGAGGTCATGTCCTAGTTGGATACCTGTAATGAGACAAATGAATTGCACTCTAATTCCAAGAATGATTTTACAGTACAATGTATTCTTGGTTTGTATTCAGGCACTCCCTTTCCAAACATTGGTAACAGTGGTCTATTGGAGACTGGGTCAATTGTGGTTTTTTTCCTGGGATTTAGGATTTAATATTCTGTGCTAATTTTAATGCTGCTATTGTCCGAAATCTTAGGTGAACTTCTGTAGTGGACTTAACAATCTTTCAGTTAGTTCCTGATCTGGTTCTCACCTGTTTTTGACTTAAACAAGTTGTTGATAGCATGGTTGTCAAATGTGGTTATACTTTCCTTCCCTGAGGGTGTCTTCCCGCTCATCAGTGGGATTTGTCACTCTGGGAACCCAAAGTTGTTAGCAATAGGACAATCTGGAGGTAATGGATGAGTGCTGAAAATCTCTCTTAGAAACATGCAGCCCTACTTTCCAATAAGCTTCACAATGGAATATTATCCTCTTCTGCCTTAGTGTGGTTATAATTAGAGGTAGTAATAAGGGAGGAGATTCAGGACTTAAATTTTAAACACCTCAGGTGCTCAGATCAGGCTTGAGCATAATTCATTTTGTATAATTGCCATTTTAGGAAACTGGGATAATTTCTATTTCGGTCACAAGCACACACCCCCTTGCCTTGCGACTACAAGCAAAAAAAAGCGGGGGGGGGGGGAAGTAATAATCTGTTATTGCTTTTTCTTAACCTCATCTGTGGGATCTTGGTTATAATTGTGGAAGACCAATTCTGGATTCCCATCAAGAACATGATGCTGCAAAGTATCTCATGTAAAGGCTTGACGTTGTTTCAAACACTTCTTTTCATCTGCATAGAGTCCTCTTGGTCAGATGGTCAGAGACAGGATCTGTAAAAAAACATTCAGACATATGTTTTGGATGCTGATTTTTATCAGACTGAAATATCTCTGGACAGACCTTTGCATTTCTTAAAAAAAAAATATCACCAAACATGATGTCAGAATGTTTATTGTTTCTTTCCTGGGAACATACTTAGCATCTGGGTTTGATCTTCTAGGTGTGTCTAATTGTTCTAAGGCCCCAGCTTCAGAGTTCTCATTTCCTAAGACCTAGGAAATGCAGTCATGGCTTTTTAGTTTTAGTTCTACATTACTTTTTCCTCCATTTTCCCCTTCGAATTTTCTCTGGAGCTCAAAGTGAATTATAAATATTGAGGAAGACACAGAATTTCCTTCAAATCTTAACTCGATGACTGAATTCCTTCCTTTACATTTAGAGCTATGAACTTTTTGCTTTACTATCTGAGTTCTGGAGATAATCCCAGTACTTTAGAGCCAGGAGTGAACAGAGATCTTCACTTATTACTTTTCACTTTTGCATTTAAATATAGCTATTGATATCCCCAAATACAACAGATAATGGATTATTGAGGGAAAAAGCAAAGTTGCCTAGTGACCTTATCTTTTCCTCCAGGATGATTTAAAAATATGATTCTAAGAATAGTTCATATATGTTGTCAAGCAGTAGAGGGAGTAGAGAAGTCCTTAACACAAAGACATATTCCAGGCTTTGGGAGCAGGGAAGCATCTGCCAGGCATGGCTCCTGAAAAGGAATATAAGAGAATTTCTTTGTTAATATAAGGGCTGATTTTGTTAATAAAGATGCTCAGTGCTAGGAAAGTGAAACTTGGTTGTTGCACGGCAACCCCAGGGTTTTAGGCTCTAATATTTGGGTTTGTTTTTTTTAAAGAACTGGCTAATATACATATTGGACCCCTCCAAAATGAGTAGAATCAAAATTTTGGATTTAATTTAATTTTTTATTTTTTGCTTGTGGTCTGGGGTTGGTTTAAAGAGTAAAATGAATGCCTTAAACCTTGAAAATACTAAAGCACCCATTATATGTTTAACACTCTTGAAAACTCTTTCCAAACAGGGCTCTCTATATTATCCCTTCTGTAGTGAACACTGTATATGCATCCTTCTTAGCCTAAGAAGGAAAACCTGATTAATATTTATCAGAAATGTAAAAAGGTAGTGGAGAAATATATTCAGAGAATTGTAGACTCTCAGGTTATAAACAGCAATCATAGCTAGGTTGGTTTGGGGGAATCCAATATTTCCTAAATAACCAGGTGATATTTTTATACTTTTTGCAGAGTACTTTCAGTTCTCTACTGAACATCTATATGCAGAGGTGTCACATACTGTAACAACCGGTTCACCCAGCACCAGAAATGTGAGTGCGTGCAGCATCAATAAACATGGCAATTCACTCGTGCGCGCCTTCCACACATGCATGCGGCATCAAATACACAGCGATATAGGATGGGATTGCACCCGGGTGGGTGGGCGGAGCCACCCACAAGTCGCAACTGCCGGTTCACCCGAACCGGTCCGAACCGGCAGCAGCCCACCACTGTCTATAAGTTGCCTTGTCCAAACAAAGCAGAGAAGGAAACCTGGAAGTGCATGTTAGAGGGCTTCAGCTATAAGTATGCAAGTCTCATGACATGGATACATAAAGCTGAATTGCTGTCAGAATTCACTCTTATTCTTATTTTGGAACAAGTATTGTTCCAAAACAAATGAGGAAAGAGGAATGAAAGTTGCTGTTTCAAAAATGAAATCTATATTATTCATTCATTCATTCAGTCATTCATTCATTCATTCATTCATTCATTCATTCATTCATTCATTCATTCATTCATTCATTCATTCATGTAGGTACTACCTGACTCCAGAATAACTCTGTTTGAGTCAGAATGTAACAAACAGGAAAAAATTACAAGGTTTGTAATGTTCTTTCTGAGGTGGGTCAAATGAGGACCCAGATTGTTGGGGGCAATATGCTGACTCTGTGAATTGCTTAGAGAGGGCTGTAAAGCACTGTGAAGTGGTATATAAGTCTAATTGCTATTGCTATTGCTATTGCTATTCAATTTATTAGTTATCTTAATTGCAGCAAATTTTTTAAAAAGTAAGAAGCAAGACAAGCATAACTCAGCAAGCGATGTAGTAACTACCAATGCTGGAGAGCAATAAAACAAAACAATATATATCCAGCAGGATCATAAACCACTCCGTTCCAGAGCTAGGGTGGCCATAAAGGCAGGTCTCTGGGGTCCCACCAGATGCTCCTGCTTCCTGATGGAACTCGGGGGATGGTGTCTCTGCCAAATCTTAGAGGAAGAGCAGAAATAATTGGGGAAAGATTGTAACATGAGTATCCAAGCCGCAAGCCAAGGATTTTAAGGGTGATGACCAAAATCTTGAAATGCAGCTGAAATCAACCTGTTCCCAATGCAGCTTGCAAAGTAGAAGTGTCACATGGACAAAATGTGACAGCTCCATAATTAATGAGCTGTGGCTTCTGAGATACTTTCAAGAGCAGCCCCATATATAGTGCATTGCAGAAGCCCCCCAAATTCATTTTATAACGTTGCAAGATTCCATCTTTGTTTTATTTAACATATATTCAACAGCACTTTTAACTTTCCAACAGGTCTTAATCAGCTGGTTCTTCCCCCAACTTCTAGGATAGGGTGAGTTGGTACCTAAACATAGTGATGTTGGGTCATGGAAGGAGATTGGTTGTGGCATCAGGGTTTTTTTCCCCCTTGCTTTTCTTGGTTTAATGATATTTGGCTTTATACAAACAACTGTTGTGAACCACTCAGAATTGTGTTTCTTAAAGTGTGCTGCCATATATAAGCCTTTTTATAATAAATACTAAACCATATTTGACATTCCAGCCATGGTGCTTAGATATGGTTCTTGAAAGTAAACCTAGCTAGAATAATACACAGAAACTTGGCTTCCCATAATAAGATAATCTTACTTGCGGTGGATGTTTTGCCTTCTTGAGTTCTAAAATCTGAGCTAATTTTTTCCCACCCAACAACTTAACAAATAACCCATTATATTTTTCTCAGCTGTAATCATGATGCAACCTATGGCAAACATTTTCCTTCTCTTTCTCTTGTAATCTATTGATAAAACAGTAGATTTTTAAGTATTATGATGCTACTTAATCTAATTATTTGTAATAAAAGCTTCTTGGGAGAAATAAGTGCTCAGTAAGTATTGTGTTTCATTACACAAAAAGAGGTTTGA
Source organism: Thermophis baileyi (assembly GCA_003457575.1). NCBI lineage: Eukaryota > Metazoa > Chordata > Lepidosauria > Squamata > Dipsadidae > Thermophis > Thermophis baileyi. The sequence continues at coordinate 872,773 of QLTV01001146.1, forward strand.
TAATATTCCAAGAGTTAGTGTTCTAATAATTCTCAGGAAGCAAACACATTGAAGGATGATAATAACCCCCAGTCATACTCTGAATTTTTAGTAGCCAGATTTCCCTTTACTGTAGCCATGCTATAATGAAAAGCATACTATGCAGTTACTAGACCAGTTCTAAAAGATGATTATGTTGAATGCCCTTAGATCAGGATGCTGATTTTTTAAATATGCAGTTGTTGGAGAGATTAGGGATGATATCCACAATAAAGATGGAGAAATAGATCAGGAAACAATCCTGCTAAAAGATCTTCACAAACATGGTCCCCAATCAATGTTGTGGTTGAGGGATTCATCTACATCAGGGGTGTCAAACTGGCGGCCCATGGGTCGGATGCGTCACGTGCAGGCCACGCCCACCCCAGCTCCGCAAATGAGAAAAATGTCACAAAACATCACGTGGTGGCAATGTGATGTGACGAGTTTGATACCGGTGATCTACATGTCTTATTGAATTGCTTCTGAATTGAATCACCATAAAGGTGGGTGGGGTTAAGATAGGAAATTGTTTTAAAAGAAGTTAGTAAATTTAAGATTGTTTGGGGAAACCAGAGGTGGGTTCCTCCCGGTTCGGACCGGTTCACCCGAACTGGTAGTGACCCGCTGGTGACATCACGATGATGTCACAGAGCCGGTTTGGTCGGTGCTGGTCCGTGGGCGCCGCCATCTTTTTTTTTAAATTCTTTTTGAATTTTTTTTTGAATTTTTTATTTTATTTTTTATTCTTCGCATGTGCAGAATCCAAGT
>QLTV01001146.1:892047-918629 GCA_003457575.1 Thermophis baileyi
CAGCCGGGAGAGAGGGGGGGAAGAGTGAGGGGGGGAAGAGAGAGGGATGAGAGAGAAAAGGAGAGAAAAAGAAAGAGAGAGAAATGAGAAAATGATGGAGAGAATGAGAGAGGAAAAAGAGAGAAACAAATGAGAGAGAGAAGGGTCAGAGAGAGAGGGAGAGAGAAATGAGCTGGAGGGACAGAATGATAGGGAAAAGAGGGAAACAGAAAGAGAAGGGGGAGAGAAAGAAAGAAATGAAAGAGAGGGAGAGAGGGAGAGGAAAAAGAGAGAAAAACAGAAATGAAAGGGAGAGAGAGAGAGAGAGAGAAATGACAGAGAGAAGGGAGAAAAAGAGAGAAATGAGAAAATGATGGAGGGAGAGAATGAGAGAGAGGAAAAAGAGAAACAAATGAGAGACGGGAGAGAGAGAGGGAGAAGGAGAGAGAAATAAGAGAGGGAAAAGAGGCAAACAAATGAGAGAGAAAAGGGGGTGAGAAAGAAAGAAAGGAAAGAAAAAGGGAGAGAGGGAGAGGAAAAAGAGAAAAACAGAAATGAAAGAGAGAGAGAGAGAGAAATGAGAGAGAGAAAAGTGAGAAAAAGAAAAAAAATGAGAAAATGATGGAGGGAGTATGAGAGAGGAAAAAAGAGAAACACGAGGGAGAGAAGGGAGAGGGAGAGGGAGAGAGAAATGGGGGAGAGCTGGAGGGAGAGATGAGAGAGGGAAAAGAGGGAAACAAATGAGAGAGAAGGAGAGAGAAAGAAAGAAAGAAAGAAAGAAAGAAAGAAAGAAAGAAGGAAAGAATGAAAGAATGAAAGAATGAAAGGAAGGAAGGAAGGAAGGAAGGAAGGAAGGAAGGAAGGAAGGAAGGGAGAGGCAGAGGAAAAAGAGAAAAACAGAAGAGAGAGAGGGAGAGGGAGAGAGAGAGAGAAAGACCCATTTCCCACAGAAAACACCCAGAGCCACAAAACCCGGGTAGGTGTGGCTGGGGCAGGTCATGTGACTGGGTGGGACTGATGTTGAGTTGGCCACGCCCACCCAGGTTTTGTGGCTCCCAGTGTTTTCTTTTCTGTGGGAAACGGGTCCAAATGGCTCTTTGACTGTTTAAGGTTGCAGACCCCTGAACTATACAAAGATCCACATAATATTTAACAGTGGGAACAGGTCCTGCTGTTTAAATATTTTATTAGTTCATCAAAATATAAAATTAAGAAATACAAAGAAAAATGAAGATGATGAGAAAATAAGGGAGGAAAGGGGAAAGAGGAAAAAGTGTAGGGTAAAGAAAGAAAAAAAAGCATTGACTTCCCACTCTTTTTGGTGCAATTAGAATAAGGTAATAACATAAAACCTCAACATTTTACTTTTATATAGTAATAAAAACTTGCCATTTTTATAACAACAAACCTATCTAATCAGCAGAACCCAAAATCAAAGTTTCATTTTTTTTCACTGTAAGCCCAAAGCCCAAAAGCAGTTTCCAAATAGAAACAAAATTGTGTTTTTTTTCCTTTAATCAAAGCAGTCAATTTAGCCATCTCTGCTAACTCTGTCAACTTTTGCAGCTATTCGTCCATTCTGGGAATCAAAGTGTCCTTCCATTTTTGTGCATGCAGTACTCTTGCTGCTGTCAGCATATATAACATCAAAGTTCCAGGGTTTTTTCAAGTTCTTTATCCATTAAGCCTAAAAAAAAAAAGTATCTGGTTTTATCTTAATATTCACTTTCAGAATCTTCTGTATTAAGATGTGAATCCTACTCTAATATTTCTTTGCTTTGTCCCATAAATGATAAAAAGTTTCTTCTTTACATTTTACATTTCCAACATTCATTTGAGGTACTTTTATGCATTCTTGACAATTTGTCTGGTGTTAGATACCACCAGTAATCAGATTATCTCTACTCTTGTCTCTTTTTATATCTTTCATCATTCAAAATACAAGGAAAGTTAAGTTGGCAATATATTGAAGTAAAATTTATTCACACACACATACAAAACATAAAATATATATTTTTGTGTCTATATGTGTGTGTATGTGTGTGTGTGTATGTATGTGTATAACTTTTCAACTAGAGTAAACTAGAACATTACCAATCTTCTTTATGACTGAATTGCTGACATTCCTGAAATAGTAGTTCCTCTGTTTTCACCCAGGTAGAATTAAGTTCAATGATAAATGAATGTGGAAGTTGCAAAGGATCACAAGTGTTATTGTTACTTTGATTCTTAGCTTATTGCCCTGGAACAGTTGAAAAACTCCATCTATTCTACTTTCCAGAGCAGAGATTCTGAAAGTCATCATGGGTAACAACAGATATAAACAATTTTCTCACAATACTCTCTCAGATTTACATTTATATCTCAAAACTTTATCTGGATTTATCTAAAAGATAGTTGGAAAGAGTAAGAAAGTAGGGGGAAAATACTCCTTATAGAAAAAAATATTTGATTCTTCTCTGTTAGGGCAGTTAAACTAACTTTTTTTTAAAAAAATATGGGACTGCTGTCTTGCAGCAAAAAGGTTCCATGGAAAGCATTCAGTTTGATGTGTTATCTGGATCTTGGGAGCTATATTTCTCCCCTATCAAGGATCTGCTTGTCCTGCTTTCAGGACAGGTCTAACTTAAGTAAAGAGTAGGAAGAACAGAGCCAAAAATTAGTAGGGGGATACTTCTTGACACACTCCCTCATCTTTAATATGTCTCCTTTTCTTTCTCCTTTTCATCCTCTCATGCAGCAGCTGTAATGAAGAGAGAGAGATGGATCTGAATTGATCTCTTGCAGAGAGCTCTGAAAGCAAGCAGAGAGCTGTAAGTGCCTAAGGATGGTAAGTTGCACCCTCTGTCCTCATCACTTAAGATCAAATGAGGATAGCACAGTTGCAGAAAGTAATTGTATTCAGACTGCATGTCTAGATGAGAAATCGTATGTGCAGGCATGTGTGTATGAAATAGACTTGCTAGGTGAATTCTCTCTCTCTCTCTCCCTCTCTCTGAAAGATGAGAACTTGCGACCCCTTAGATCAGGGGTGTCAAACTCAATTTCATTGAGGGCCGCATCAGGGTTGTGTTTGACCTTGGGGGAGCAGGGTGGGGGCATGGCCAGGGTGGGCATGGCCAGCTCGACATCACTTGTGTCAGGGGCGCCTGTAGTGGTCCAAGCGCTCTGCCAGCAAAATGGCTCCCAAGCTCTGTTTTCAGCTGCAATGGCCTCCTGCAACCCTCTGCCAGCGAAAACGGAGCTCTGGACGGCTGCCCGCAGCCCTCACGAACTCCATTTTCACTGGCAGAGGCACCGCGGGCTGGTCCTTTGTTGTTTCCAGGGCAGCCCCGCGGGCCAGATCTAAGCATCCCATGGGCCAGATGGGCCTCCCCCAGGCCTTGAGTTTGACACCCCTGCTTTAGATGCTATTTAGTTATTCTTCCCATCATTCTGCATACTGGAGACCTCAGGGAAGTAAAAACAACAACAACATAATGATGGCCACGACTGTGTGATCGAAGTTCTGCCTCTTTTTTATGCAGGGCAGTGATTGTGCTCACCTCCCTAATGTTCTTGATGTCCCCCTCTGCAGATTCCCTGATACTGCACCACTGGCCATCCTCAGAAATACCTACATTAGTATTTATTTTATTTACTTATTTATTAGTTTGTCAAACATGTACAAGATAGCAGGTATGAATATGAACATGGACATGAACAAAGGAAATGAATACAAATAAATGGGGACAGTAGGACAGGGACGGTAGGCACGCTGGTGCGCTTATGCACACCCCCTTTACGGACCTCTTAGGAATGGGGTGAGGTCCACGGTAAACAGCTTAAGGTTGAAGCTGTGAGGGTTTGAGGATGTAACAACGGATATATTTGACTTCTTTTTTAAAACTAGAATAACAGAAAACCTACTTTGATTTATAATTGATGTGCTTTACCAAAAAGTGAAAAAAGTCATAAAATGATCTGTCATATTTTTATGACAGTCTAGGAAATTAGTTGCTGTGTTGTCAATACAGTACTTTAACATCTCAGTCTTTGCTTAAATTCCCAGATTATCTAGCAGCTTAATGTCATTTTGAAGTCTGATTGAGTTGCAGTTTAAGAAGCTAACCTGAGCATTTAAGAAATAAGACTCTTACAGACCAGGTTCAGTGAATCTAACCTTGTTCTCCACCAGGAAACTACTCTGAGTGGGAACTTCATTCCTCTTGAACAGGGTGTCAAGTGAAGCAACAAATTCACCATCATCCTCCCTGCAAGCCTTTCCAAATTCATTACTCACATTTTAAATAGCCTTTTCTAATAAGATTGATTGGATTGCTTCACATTGTGCCATGAAAATATAAATGGAATTTTGCAACCAAGGGGAAGCTTTGTGTCTGTAAAATGAAGGCTCTCTTAGGCTGAGCAATCGACTTTTGGTTTCAATCATTCCACCATGATTGGATTCACCAAGTGTTTGATAGTAGGAAAAGCTATTTTCCTCCCACTTCCTCAGTTTTTCTTTGTTTATTCTCACACTCCCATTTCTTGCAAGATCCATACCAAGACTTAATGAAAGTTTAACCTGATGAAACAGAACATTCATGCAGTTACAGAAGCATTATTTAAATAAGGATTATTTCACAGAACACAAATACTTGTGTAAAGCCTATATTTGATTAAATTGCATACTGAAGACCTACTGTATGCAAGTGGCTTGGCTGATGCCCCCAAATTAATTATCAAAGAGATATTCCATTTGAGAGAAATATCCTGAACTTATTTTGAACTTTAAATATTGGAATGGAGAATTGTATCTAACTAAACCTTGAGATTCCAGATTTCTTTGGTAAAATATAACTACCAAGAAATAATCACCTTAGGTATTGAAATTTCACAGTGCTTGGAAAGAAAGAAAAAAAGAGAGAAAGAAAGAGAAAAAGAAAGAGAGAAAGAAAGAGAGAAAGAAAGAGAAAAAAAGAAAGAAAGAAAGAAAGAAAGAAAAAAAGAAGAAAGAAAGAAAGAAAGAAAGAAAGAAAGAAAGAAAGAAAGAAAGAAAGAAAGAAAGAAAGAAAGAAAGAAAGAAAGAAAGAAAGAAAGAAAGAAAGAAAGAAAGAGGAAAAAGCTCTATGTAATGGGAGCATCCAGGAACTTCAGATGCAACATATGCAGTGGCCCTCTCTCATCATTAGTATTTTCTACAACAACAAAGAATAAGTTTCAGTACCAAGAATAATTTAAAAGAAACACTCAAATATGAGTGCCATGTAAGTCTGGAGTCTGGTTGCACCTTTTCTGACTAATACATTTATTTAAAGGCATAACCTTTCATGAGCTGCAGGATTCCTATGCCATGGATCAATCTGTGATCAACTCACAAGGTTCAAATATAAAAACCTCATCAGCCTATTTCAATGCCAATTGGCTGCCAAAGGGTACACCCCAAAGCAGTTCTCTCTGCTCTGAAGATGCCACTCAGAAAGACAAACAAAAACTGGAGCACGACCATTCAGTCCGAAAGTTCATCATTGCTTACACACCTAACAAAATTAAGACATCAAATATGAAACGTAAGTAAATCAAAGAGATTTTAAACCTACAGTACAGAAAGATATTCATCCAGCCCAGAGGTGGGTTCTTCCTGGTTCGCACCGGTTCTATAGAACCGGTAGAAAACCACTGGTGACGTCACGGAGCCGGTTCTGTCGGTGCTGGTCCGTGGACGCTGCCATCTTTTTTTTTGGAATTTTTTTTTTTGGGTAAAAAAAAATGGGGGGAATTTTTTGCTGTTTTTTTTCTTCTGCGCATGCACAGAAGCCGAGTCTCGGCACTGCGCATGCGGCGCCATTTTCTTTTCTTTTTTGGGGGGGGGAATTTTTTGGGAATTTTTGGCACTGCGCATGTGTGGGCGCACGTGCGAAGTGGCCACGCGGCGTGAAATGCGCGCACAGCCACGCGGCACAGGAGGAAGTGAACCTGCGGCGAGGTAAGTTAGAACCCACCCCTGATCTAGCCAATAGGGATTTTTCTTTTCCATTAAGTCTTTGCACTGCTGTTATCATAGGCAGACTGCTAAAATGTTAGAGTTGGTCACAATAACCCTGTATTCTGTTTCTCCAGAGGCTAACGGGATATATCTAGGAAATCTGCAAGCAGAACATCAGGACAACGTATAGATTTCCCTAGGGCCGTGATGACGAACCTATGGCACACGTGTCAGAGGTGGCATGCAGAGCCCTCTCTGTGGGCATGCGTGCCATTACCAGCTGCTATTCTGGTTTCCGGCACATGCATGTGCGCTGGCCAGCTGGTCTGCGCGCGCGCCGGAGCCCCGGAAACTGGAAGACTAGGTGGCCGGCGCACGCATGCGTGCCGGCCAGCTGGTCTTCGTGTTTCTGGGGCTCCGGTGTGCACGTGCGTGAGCACTCATGTTCCGGTTTGGGCACTCGGTGCCGAAAAGGTTCGCCATCACTGCCCTAGGGGATTCGAAAACATGATTTTGCAGGAAGTACCATACAGTTGCTAGAATAGTGGTGGCCATTGAATCTTATCCTTCATGGCTTTGCCTAATTGCCTAATTCATCTCTAACCGTAGCTAATCCATTTCATTTTTGGTCAATGAAATCCATGGTTAAATTCTGCTTAGTGAAAGGAAGAATTTTTAATTTGCCCTTAAATTCCCACCATTGTTCTTTACTGGATGGAATATAGAACCTGTGTGGCTTTTTCATGCTTTCACATTGCTGCACAAATTTGATACCAAACATACAAAACAAAGCTATTATCAAGTCTTTGGCATAGCTGTTCCTGTTAAACTTACAATTTTATCGGTATGTAAATATTATAACATGTATTACATTTACAAACAAATACCAGACTTACTTCGTGTGAAGGAATTTCAGATGAAGAAAATATCCTCTTCAACATGCAGAAATAACAGCCAGCTTTTCTCATCTATCCAGATATGTTAGACCAGTGATGGCAAACCTTTTCGGCACTGAGTGCCCAAACTGGAATGTGTGGGTGTGCGTGGGAGCATGTGTGCACGCACGCACGCTGGAGCCCCGGAAACTTGAAGACCAGCTGGCAGGTGCGCATGCGCATGCTGGCCACCTGGTCTTCTGGTCTTCGCGCGTGCCGGCCACTGGTCTTCTGGTTTCTGGCACGTGCATGCGTGCCGGCCAGCTGGTGCGCAGGAAGATCAGTTTCCGGGGCTCCAGCACACGTGAAGATCAGCTGTCCGGCACGCATGTGCACGCCGGAAACCAGAATAGCAGCTGGCGACGGCGCGCGTGTCCACAGAGAGGGCTGCATCGTGCCACCTCTGGCATGCGTACCATAGGTTCGCCATCACGGTGTTAGACACTTCTGCAATTTGGGCTGAACATGTTATCTACAATTTCACATTTTCTAACATTTTTGCTATATTTGAGGGAAGGTAAGGAAGGGGAGAGATCAGTCGGAAAAGGCTGACATAATAGCTTTCCAGATACAGAACATAAGACATCCAGAAGTGGGGATATATGCTAATATTACAAGATAAAAAGAATCATTTAGGAAGAAATCAGGACTCTTGGTAAGAAATTGCTAAAAACTACAGGCCCATTTAATGACAAACTAAAGGCAGCAGGTCAAATATGGTAAGTCTAAATTCCTACCTAAACTGTATTGTGGTTAATCAACTCCAGTGCAAATAAAATGGATTTGGAGAAGTTTTCTTATTTGGTATAGAGATTGGCAGGGAATGGAACAAATTAACGCTAGGATAAAGATCCTAAATTAAGTGATTTTCATGGTTCACGGCTCTGTTTTTACTGGGTACTAAAATGTAATGAATTGCAATAGTCCTGTAGCAAGTTCTAAAATGTTATCTTAAAGTGTATTTTTGTGTGTGCTTTTATTTTTGTTCCTGGGGGATTAAAACTTTCTGAAATATTTTAAAGATACTTTTCTGACCGAAGGGTCTTTTACTATATTTCATCAAAAATTTATTTGCAGTATAACATATAAAACTGCACACAACAATATTTCTTTACTAGGAAATTGAACTTGAAGGTAGTAAAAAGAAAGTGCTTGCCATGACAAACAGTGGAAAAGGTGAATTTATATATCTTATATTTGCAATGAGATCATTTCAGAGTATTGTTTTTGAAGAAAATAGCTCCATCTGCATATATGAATGCAAAGAAATGTTAGATTTTTTAGTCTATTTTGCTAGGCAAAGAAGTTTGTTTTTGTTCACATTATACATGGTTCTGGCCTCCCAGATCATTTGCTTATCAACTGCCGCAAACATATTTTAAATGGAAAGAGTAATATTGTCACTGCACACAAGAATGTTTTGCAAGTATTTACCAGACTGAATCATAAGGAAGAATTTAAATTCCTCAATATGGGACTACTGCATGACAATAAATTAACAGCAGACAGATTTGGTCTCACTACATAGTCTGTAAAATCCTTCCTTGAATAAAAATCAAAGTCCATGTAATATATTTATTTAACAGATGGTGTCTTTGTACATATAAGCACCATGTTATTCCAGAGCTACGTGTGTTCTCAAAACCTTGCATGAAGCCTATACAGTACCATAATTTTCTGCCAGAACATATAAATAAATATGACATGCTTTGAATTTGATTAAAATGTATATATTTAATTGCACAATTAAATACCGTAAGATTAATTTTTTGTATGTAGGTATGGGTCTCAGCATGCCATTCAAAAGCTATATGTCGCCTGGGGCCAGAATCTCTTGGCAGATGGTTCCTCATTGATCTCATCTGACATTTAATATTCATCAGCAACTGCCTGAGATGGTCCCTTTACTATGCATGATAGCATAACTACCATTCAGCAATAACTTCCTGGAGTCCATGTCACGTAGTCCCAGAACAGAACATCTCCATGTATACATCCGAACTAAACTGTGTTGTTTCTCTGTGTTGTGGCTTGCCCAAGTCCCGCGCAGCTGCTCATGGATCCGGAAGACCAAGAACCGACCATGGGGTGGCAAGATCAGTCTGTATCTCCTGCACCTGAGTCCGAGACCAAGGAGGACGCAGGGCCAGAGGACGATACTCAACTAGGGCCTTCTGCACCTCCCCAGCAAGAGTTAAGTGACTCCAGTGAAGAGGAGGAGCCTCTGATTGATGCTAGGGCACGCAGTGCAGCTAGCCGGCAAGAGTGACTCTGTAGAAGGAGGTCTCCTCACATGTAAACCTGCAGGCAAAGGGGCCACGCCCTAAGACTATATAAGGTTGAATCACAACGGAAACTCTTGCTGGAAACAACACATGTATTTTACCTGGCTGCTGTTTACACTTTTGGTTTATTAGTGGTAAAGCCTTCTTTGTTGTGGAAAACAGTGTGTGTGTGTGTCGTTTCCTGCGGGGTTTGCCGCGCTGGGTCACAACACTCCGTGACATATAATACCTATGTGGGTATATGCATAATTTTGTATTTATTTATTTATTTTGTCATGTTTATGTAGTGTATATTGGAGGTGGTGACCCTTTGAGAGCTGTATGCAACGAAATTTCATTTTAATGTATGGCGATTAGTGTACATTCAAAATGACAATACAGTCATTCTATGTCTAAGTCCTCTATCTTCTTTCATCTGCTCAGGTTCATTTTTATCAGAACAATTGTCTTAGAAATTACTTCAGTGGAGAAGAGAATTTCAGAGAACCTTCCATAGATGGAGGGTGGAGTGCATGTATATTTCGTTATGAAATGTTCAATGGACTGGTTCCTTCCTTCACTGTACAATCCGCTCTTCAGTAGTCTTCAGCTTCGATGGCTTCTATACTTCAATTGAATCCTGACAGAAACATGAGGGGAAAAAAGCCATGTGAGCCTTTTTTGGTAGTTGTGGTACTGTCAACACCTTAACGAAACTATTGGAGAAATTTCCTGGAAAAATTTGTAGAGAATTTCAATATTCCACTTGTACCCAATGAGTAGGTAAAAGTTCATTTCTAATTCTTCCAACAGACTAAATGGTTGACAAAGAAAGAAGAGAATCACAAAGCTGAATACATATGGCAAAAATATTAGGAATATAATATAAATGAATAATAAAGAAACCATAAGTTGGATTCAGATTTAGTCATATTATTCTAAATAATAAATCAGTTAAAATCAGAATAAATCAGTTAAAATCAGATGGCCTACTCAAAGCACAATTACCTTCTAAAACCTTATGTTTAAATCTTGGCTTTGATGGATTTCCAATGCATTCTTATCTGCTCAGAGTATATGCCTTACTTCTGGATAAGTCAGTATAATATTGAATTCTTAACTTAGTGTGGGTTTTGTACTTACCTGCATTTTAACTGTTTTAAACCATATTGGAAAATGTAATTGGAAAAGAAGCCTCTAAATGTTGACACACATACATATTTTTAAGAATTATAATTTGCAGCAATAAAAGGATGGTTTTTTTTTCTCATGCTCATATTTTATATGATTTTACTTCACAAAGATTATAAAATATTTGAGAAGTTCAGTAGGAGCTGCCTGGATCAGTTACAAAACATTTCATAATAGATTATCTGTTTAGCCAGAGGCTCTTCTTTATAGAGAAGAGGAGAAAATAAGGCAATTAGAAAGTGTCGTGAACCAAGTCCAAACTAGAGAGCATTCTATAGATGGCTTACTGTTCTAAACTGAGGTGAACTTAAATCCTTGTGAACTGTGCAAGTGCATGGTTTCACGGAATGTAATAAAAGGGGAAAAAAGAAGATCCCTGATCCATTAAATCAGTGGTTCTCAACCTTTCTAATGCCGCGACCCCCCCGCGACCCCCCCGCCGCTGCGACAACCCCCTCCCCGCGTGGGATGAGTTGACAAAGGGGGCGTGGCACCAGGGGCGAAATGCTCCAGGTTCGGGCTTGCCTGCCGGTCGCCGGACAGCTGATAGCATCGGAAGCGGGAGACTTCGCCCGGACGCCGCCATTTGGGTTCTTTTACCCTCTGCGCATGCGCAAAGCATTCTGCGCATGCGCAGAGGGTAGAAGAACCCAAATGGTGGCGTCCAGGCTACCAGCTGTCCGGTGACCCGCAGGCACGGCCGAACCGGGACCTTTTCACTCCTGCAGTGACGGTGGCACCAAAATGGCGGGCTAACGCGCGCGGCGACCCCTGTGAAATGGTCGTTCGACCCCCAAAGGGGTCGCGACCCACAGGTTGAGAACCGCTGCATTAAATCAATATCAAACAAAAAGATCATCATAAGGTTTCAGCTTGTATGATACATGCATTTATACAAGTTAAGTATCCGTATGACCAATACTTTCTATTTAAAAATTTTGATCCATAGCATATAAGTTCAAACACAATGGCATGCAGGAACTACTAGAGAAATTATAAAGGAACTCCAGTCAAGCCATAACTGCTTCATTTGCCTTTTTAGTGACTTAAGGATTTCTTGTGTTGAAATAGCAATGTGCACATTAAAAACATGAATTCTTCTAAAGAGTTATCCATATCCTGTGTTCTAGTAGAACTTATTTGTTATGGATCAGACATTTACAGATTTTATTTCACATGCAAGTGAAATGTAGGCTCAATCTCTATTGTACTTTTTAAAATAACAACAATAAAAATTAACACAAGTTAAAAAAGAATGAAAAGAAAAAAATGGAAGATGCAGAAAAGAAAAAAGAAAAGAAATAGACATGAAAGAAAAAATAGTGTAAAGGGAAAAAAAAAGAAATACATAAAGAAGTAATTTTCCACTTTATCACAATTTTCCCACTTTATCACAAATATAGATTTATCAGCTTCTCTTAAAATACAAAGAGAAGGAATAGAAGGGGAACTAATCAAATCTGCATATGACACTAAGCTGGCAGGAATATCCAACTCCCCAGAAGATAGGCCCGTAATCCAGATGGATCTTGACAGACTTGAACAAGGACCCTATATAACAAAATGAAATTCAATGTAGAGAAAAGTAAGGTTTTACACTTAGGTGAGAAAAACCAAATGTACAGGTACAGATTAGGTGAAACTTGGCTCAAGAGCAGTATCTGTGAGATGGAACTTGGAGTCCTAGTGGACAATCACTTAAATATGAGCCAGCAGTGTGTGGCAGCAGCCAAAAAAGCCAATGCAATCCTAGGCTGCATTAACAGAGGGATAGAATCAAGATTATGAGAAGTAATAGTACCACTTTAGCACTTAGTAAACCTTAGTAAGACCACACTTAGAATAATGCATCCAGTTTTGATCACCATATTATAAAAAATATGTAAAGTCTCTGGAAAGAGTGCAGAAAAGAGCAACAAAAATGATTGGGGGCTGGAGACTAAAAACATATGAAGAATGGTTGCAGGAATTAGGTATGTCTAGTCTAGTGAAAAGAAGGAGTAGGGACGACATGATAGTAGGCTCCAATATTTGAGGGATTACCACAAAGATGAGGGGAGTCAACCTATTTTCCAAAGCACCAGAAGGCAAGACAAGAAACAATGGATGGAAACTAACTAAGGAGAGAAGCAACCCAGAACTCAGGAGAAATTTCCTAACAGTGAGAACAATTAATCAGTGGAACAACTTGCCTTCAGAAGTTGTGGGTGCCACCTTGCTGGAGGCTTTTAAGAAGAGACTGGACAGCCACTTGTCTGAGCACAGGGTTAGACTAGAAGACTTCCAAAGTCCCTTCCAATTCTGTTATTCTTTTATTTTATTCTGTTATTTCTCATTTCACAACAAATGATTGTTTCTTCCATATCCTATCTCTTATCTATAAACAAATCCATAAAGCATCATCATTTCAGTCTTGATGTCAGCAAAAGTCCATTAATAATTTATCTATTTAACCCTGATCAAATAAGCCACCTTTATATTTCTCTCTTTTACTTCTAACAACTTTGATTAGTTTTTTTAGTCCCATCAAATAACATTCCAGAACTTGATTTCTCTTTATTTTTTTCTTTGTTCCTTCTCACAAAATTCTTCAAAACTTTAACAAGTCCCTTTGTATATTCAATATAGGAAAAATATTCAGGTCACCTTTCTTGGTTTGTTATTTGTATATCCCTTTTAATTATTAATACATCAGTTGTTTCTTTTGTATATACAGTGTAACATATTTTTCCAGGCATTCTTATAGCCTGCCATTTTTAAATCCACTTTCAAATCAGTCTCAATATTTCAGGTAAAACTTATTCCCCTCCCATAATATCTTTTAAAAACATTCTATCTGCAGTGGCAGATATTCTTTAAATTAGCTTTTAGGTCCATTGTTCAAAAATATCCTTCAATATGCCCAGTGTTAAAATATTTTGCTTCATTCTATAATTGCTAGTTGTGTTTGAATGTTTCCCTTTAATTATAATCTTCAGTTCCTTCTAGTTCCCATTATCTAATTTTTTAAGTATTATTATTTTATGAATTGAAAATAATCACATTTTCACAGAAGATATTTTTTCTTCCCACGTTTCAGTATATTTAATAATAAAAATGAGCTTTCTGAGTTAGCAGCAATATCTTCAGTCTATATATTAATATTGTTAATTGAACTGCAGGTTAAAAATTGAAGACGGGGGAGTACAGTATATATGAATTTTTTGTTCCTTCTCTCTCTCTCTCTCTCTCTCTCTCTCTCTCTCTCTCGGGAGAAGAATCCTGTGGCTCAGAGCTTTAAAACACTTGCCTGACAAGGCAAGTGGCCCAGGTTCTAATCCCATAAGGGTGTGGCTAGCTGATGAGAGCTAAATAGCTTGAAATAGATCCATATCTTTCTCCCTTTATTTATGTAAAAATATGTAACATATAGAAACGGACTGTCGTTTGTAAATAACTGCCTGGATGGCCCCTGGAGGGGCCGAAAGGCAAAAAGGAAGCAGTTTGCTCCCTCCCATATTTGGGTATACCAGGTGATTTAACAGAGAAAACACACACACACACACACACACACACACACACACATATATAACAAATAATGCCACCCCAGCCAAATAAGCATCTGAAATATATCTTAGAGAATATATGTGTAATCTCTATATATATTGGGGAAAGTTCTCTGTGTTAGGAAAAACTGAAAAGAGAAATATACACAGATTATTTTACAGATCTTTAAAAAATCGATAAAGTGAGATGAAATACTGTTTTAATAAAGTGAACAAGAACATGGAGTGAATTTACAGTGAACAGTATACTGCTATGAATAAGAAACCCTGCTTGTAAGCATAAAACTATCATAGCAAGTACCAAGTTGGGCTGAAAGTTAAAAACATACACATGGATTCTACATATCTAAAATAAAGAACCAGAGGACTAAAACCTTGATGAACAATGTGGATGATAGCAAAAGCCTTTAGTGCGTTCCAAGAACAGAACTTTTGTGTTTGCAGGTAGTCTTTAACTTGCATTCATTCATTTAGTGACCATTTGAAGTTACAATGGCACTGAATAAAGTGACTTATAACTGGTCCTTGCACTTATAACCATTGTAGCATCCCCATTTTCATGTGATAAAAATTTGGGGACTTGGCAAGTGGCATGTGTTTACAATGGTTGCAGCATACTGGGGTCACATGATTGTAATTTGCAACCTTCCCAGCCCGCTTCCTATGACCAAAGTCAATGGGGGAAGCCAGATTCACTTAACGACTGCAGTGATTCACTTAATGACTGCAGTAATTAGCTTACCAATTATGGTAAAAAAAGATAAAATTGAGTGTGATTCACTTAACAACCACCTTGCTTAGCAATTAAAAATCTGGCCATAATTGTCATAAGTCGTCCACAATTGTTGTCAGAAGACCCTTACAGTCTTCAGTACAGTAAACATACAATTTATTTTTTCTGTTCGTCCTGAAGCAGGAGATCAAAAGTACAGCCAAGAAACCATTTCCTTCCAACTTTGCAAGCCACTCACTGATATCTAAAGTCTACCCTTACATTGGAAAAACAGACTGCCATTCTGAAACAGATTCAAATGAATGTATTCTTTACAGACACCTAGCTTTATAGTTGGATGGATATTTATTAACCTAAATATTATTTGCCACGTATTCTTTCCTTTTTATTGATGAAGTGAACTGGGACAAAGTGAAGGCTAAAAAAAGCACTCTGTAAGTGGCCCCAAGATACAAAAAGGCTTTATTATATTCCTACTTCATTTCTGAAATTTGAAATTATTTGAAGCTCCCCTAACATCCATCTAATTTAGATTTAATAAGGAACTGCTAATCCCTTGGAAAAATAGGTTATTAAAAGTATACTTCTTGTAGTTCAAACAGCAGCCAGTACTTCGGAGTAAGAGGCTGTTAAGCTGTTTTCATGACCAGCTGGAATTGCCATCATAGACAATAATCATTTTAATAAGTCAAGAGCTTGCTATTTACAAACATGAAATTTAGAAAAGAAAGAAAGCTTGAAAACCCCACAGGAATCAACCATTAACATAAAACAATCACACTAATTGTGTACAAGTTATCAGGGAAGTTGATGTGAATGAGTGACAATCTCTGTTGATGCTACTATACAGTATATTCTTATGTCACAAATGTGGATGCTTGTCGAAATTTCATTTCATTCTCTTGCTTTGGATCATATCAATTTTCATCAATTTGCCCAGAAAGCAACACCAGTTATTGGTGCTCTCAAATGGCCAGTTCATCCCCCAGTAAATCTGTTTTTTTAATCAAGTTACAGTTTTTGCCTTCATTCCTATTCTAGAACAGAAAAAGAAGTTAAAGCAACTGTACTAATGTAAGCCAACAATCACATCAGTAAAACCAGCATTCATTCCCAATCAGTTTAAAGTGAAGCCAAGATATACGCCATAATAGAATGAACCCCTTTCCAAGTTCAACAATCCACATTCCTAATTCTCTACAATGCTTTCATATAGGTACCCAAATAACACCTTAAACAGGTGCCTGATTATATATAACACAGTGGTGCCAGCTGAACATCTGTGCATAGAAACACACCTTCCTGCAGACATCTGCAAGATTCACAGGAAACATAGCAGGAGAGCAACTTGCTTCAATAGTGATCTAGGATTGGAGATAAGACCTCTATACTTCCACGATCTTCCATAGTTGAGTCCACACTATCCTCACAACAATCTTCCTAAAAAAATGAAGGTTGAAAATTATAGCCGAGAGATGGCTGCCTTAAGGGTGTAAGAATAACCATCTCTCAGGGAAGTTTTTACCACTTCCCAAAGTCACTTTGATTGAAATGATATATAAAGTTTGTAAAATAATAAAATAAAATAAATATGCACAATTTACCTACATAAAGCTAGCAGTTGTTAGAAATTATATAAAGGTTCAGACCGCTCTTTTGTCTGTCTACCCTGCTTTTTAGGATTTTAGGATGAGATGGCATTTTATTTCATCCCTTCCTTGAGATTTGTTATGCTGGAAAGATCTAGATGTTCTTCAAAGTAATTGCTCTGTGACTGGCAGGAGAATTACATCGTATATAATTAACCAACTCCTCTATCTGATGCTCTCCAGAGATGTTGAGACAATAACTTTCAGAATATCAAGATAGCCTTTTGTCATGCTGCAAGTCCATAATAGGAATTGTAATCTCCATACATCTGGAAAAATCTGTGTTCACAAGTTTGTACAAACCTTAAATCTTGAGCTGAAGTGGGATATTCAGAATGGACATTCATTTCTCCAAGAAGGAGCAAGTAGTTCTGAATCTACTCCATCAAGAGCCGCAGTGGTTAGAATGCAGTACTGCAGGCTACTTCTGCTGACTGTCGTCTGCCTGCAATTTGGCAGTTCGAATCTCACTAGGCTCAAGATTGACTGAGCCTTCCATTCTTCCGAGGTCGATAAAATGAGGACCCAGATTGTTGGGGGCAATATGCTGACTCTGTAAACTGCTTAGAGAGGGCTGTAAAACACAGTGAAGCAGTATATAAGTCTAAGTGCTACTGCTATTGCTATCATGATTATGGACCTTCATAAAACTCTAATTCTGATCTCCTTGTCTGGAGTTTCAGGTTATTGGAAAGGATGTGCCACTGCACAAAACACCATGGAGATTAGAGAAGGGAGGAAAGGATTGGATTATACCAACTGTCACATTCTCAAATCAAAATGATTATTGCAGTACTTCTACACAAAGCTTGCAGAGAATGTGTGAAGGCATTACTGTATGGTGATAGAGAGATCCTTAATGTTTCACTGGCTCCATGTTAAATCTGCCTCATTTCACTAATCCCCCATCCTGAGTACATGTAATGGACTCTTCAGAGGGAGCAGGCTATTTAATCCAAATATACTTTATTTGCATCAATTTACATCATTTTATGATATTAAGGTACTTATACAAATCATGGAAATGACATTTCTTGCCTCCTTATGATAATATGCAAATGACATAATTAATGGAAATAATGCAAATATTTTAATATTTTAAAATACTAGATGACTTAGCTATCTGGCCTAGTAATTGATCTATTTTGTGCAAAAATTCAACAGGTTTTTCATTATGCTACTGCCTGAGCCCCATTTTTTCTTACTAACCTAGTTTCCATTTGCCAAAAAATATTATCAACTAGCTACCCAACCTTTGGCAGGGGAATTTCCCAGACAAAAGAACATTGTCAGTGAAAATGTAATTCTATTACAAAACAGGGAGTTTTCTGTCCTCATCAATCTCCACCATCTTATCTTAATGAAAAACAAAGCAGTTAGGATCAGCTTTTTTCTAAATCTTGTTCCAAATCTAGATAGATACTGAATCAGACTATTACATAATTGGTGTATTTCTGAAGCTCTGGACTGAACTGGGCAGTTACTTTTAAGCAATGGACAAAACTGATGAATCAGCTAATTAATAGGGAAGACTATTTTAACCCTCTTTATGGCTTTATTATACTGTACTAGCACTTCTCAGTTGCTCTTTAACACTGTGATTAAAGGAGTTAATAAACTGACAATTTTCTTCAAAATGTGTTGTTTGGAGATCTGTCTGTCCCTTCTGTTAGGTGGACCATTTGTTTAGTATGCACAAATTAGCTAAACTGAATTTGGATTGGAAAAATAGGGGGGGGGAATTCCCTAAATTATGAACCTAGTAGTTAATCAGTTTCAAAGTATGTTTATTTCACCTGCTAAGTGATACTGCATCATCCAGTACTCTGGGGTGCTTTGCACCATTTCTTCAGTGGTGTTATCAATTTGCATAAAATTACATTCAGAAATATAGGTCATCCCTATAGCCACTAGCAACTGATTAGTTTAATAATATTATAAAAATTAATCATGTTTACATGACTGGAGGGAAAAGGTTTAGAGGTATGAGGAGATAAGCAAATCCTCACCTCTCATAGTTACATCAGTGCATCTCTATGCTTACAATACAATTATGTGCCGCTTTGTGTACATATGAACAGATCCATAGAAAGGGAAATCCCTCACTATCAGGGTTCCGTCTTATGTGTTCATGTTATCATTATTATAACAGCCGAGGTGGCGCAGTGGTTAGAGTACAGCACTGCAGGCTACTTCAGCTGACTGCTAGCTGCAGTTCGGCAGTTCAAATCTCACCGGCTCAAGGTTGACTCAGCCTTCCATCCTTCCGAGGTGGGTAAAATGAGGACCCAGATTGTTGGGGGCAATATGCTGACTCTGTGAACCGCTTAGAGAGGGCTGTAAAAGCACTGTGAAGCGGTATATAAGTCTAAGTGCTAAGTGCTATTATGGTTTATCCTAAACTTGACATGCAGAAGAGGCCCAGATATTTCCCAATAAGACTGTCCAGGCTTCACACACTTTCTTTAAAAAGGTGGCAGGCTTTGAAGTACCACATCAGCAATGGGCAATCCTGAATAGGATTCGCACCTCACATGGTGTCTGTCAGGACTCTCTGTATAAATGAGACATAGTATCCTTCCCTCAGTGTGACTGTGGGGTCCCACATCAAACTGTAGATCACATAGTGACCAGCTGTAATCTGAGGGCACACACTGGTCCAGCATCGGATTTTTAAAAATATAAATAATGCTGTGCTTCCATGGTTAGATGGCCTAGACTTTGGTATTTGTATATAGACCTTTTTAACATTTATATTTTATTGTGCTTTACTAATCTAGGTAAAATGTTAATATATATTTTCTAGTCCATGATATGTCATACACTAAATAATATTCATTATATTATTATACATGTACATGCATCATACATGTACCATAGATGTACGATATGCCATACACTAAATAATATTTATTTAAAATAAATAAATTTTAAAAGTGAGATTTTTAGAGCTGCACAGTCTATTTGTGAGAACATACTGTAGTCCCTCGTCTTAGGAGAGACAAAGAATCCAAGTGCTAACAAAGAAATAGGAAAATAAAATCAATATTTGAAATAAAATTGCATATCATATGAACATCTTTATTTAAAAAAAATCACAATCTTATAAGATTTGATTTATCTGTCTTAACTTGAAATATTTCAGATAGCATTGAAATTGTTCAGTTGTGATATCAAGAATGTCTAGAAAACATCCTTATTTATGCAGATCCATTTATTTCTGTCTCATTCTTTCTGCATAATTTTTCTCAGGAACAGTACTATAAATTATACTGTCTTTGGCTGTAATCTCTTGTAAGTAAACCTGGATTTTTCTTATCTGTTTGCACTGGGTTGTGCCCTGGATTCCTGCACTATGAACTGTAGTTTCTAGGCAATACCACAACAAACAGAAATTCTCAATAAGAAAATGTTCCAGATATGTCACTGAAGTTAGGAAGTTATCTGTCATAAAAGTGTGCTAATGTATCTCCAGCATCTGAATGTTAATGTGAATCAAGTCGTACACTCAGCTCTTTCATGTTTTCTACCTAACAGATGTTGCCCAAGGACAGAAAAATGCAATATAATGAACAGTTTTAATTATGACATTCAGCAGTATATGCAGATTACTTGTAGTCA
This sequence comes from Thermophis baileyi, assembly GCA_003457575.1. Taxonomy (NCBI): domain Eukaryota; kingdom Metazoa; phylum Chordata; class Lepidosauria; order Squamata; family Dipsadidae; genus Thermophis; species Thermophis baileyi. The sequence goes on from QLTV01001146.1 coordinate 911,933, forward strand.
ACTCCCAAAGAGCCTGGAGCTGAGTGTCTGATTGTCTGAGTTGTCCATTTGTGCGGGAAGTATTCTTCAGGAAAATAATGGCCTCCTGCACAGTAAGACATCTACACCTGCTACAAATTTATTGGAGATGCCCTTGAGCAAAATGCTTCTAGGTTCATAGCTACATGTGCAGGGCAACATGGTCTCTTTATCGCAAGGCTTCTTTTTGAAAAACTGAATGTTTAGCTATGGAGAAACTGAAAAACAAAAGAAAAATCTGCTTTGAAAATTAAGTTTTATGTGATACTGATATTTGAGGGGGATGCTTTCAGCTATACCAGGGGTGTCAAACTCGCGTCGTCAAGTCAGTGTCACATGATGTATCGTGACTTTTTCCCCCTTTGCTAAAATGGTGCGGGCCGCGAGTTTGACAGCTATACTGTATAAGTCTCATTCTAGATGTTTTAGCTCTATGGTGATTGTTGTTTATAGGTGTTCTTACTTACTGAATTTCTCCAACAGGTGCTTTCTAGACACATTGAACAATCCCAATCACTTCCTTAACTAACATAGTCAGCCAGACTGGCTGGAGATTATTCTAACAACTGGAGACTCTCAGTTAATAAAATGCTGCTTTTCCCCCACCTTCCCCTTCTTGCTCTGAGAATAATTTTGTAGCAATTCATAAAAGGAATAAATACATAACTTTGAAATAAACTTTAGGTATTACAATTATACATTTTCATAAGACATCTCTCTCACTCAGCTAGTTCTACTAGAAATGCTTCTTCATTCTGCAGATTCCATTATCTCTGAATTTTAATGTCATTTCACACATGCATTTATTCACAAGTTAAATGTTGGTATACAGTGGCTTGCTCATCAATATTTCTGTAAGTACACTAATATGATTTCTTGTGACTCTGCTAGAGAATTTGTATAAAAGTGAAAACTGGGTTGTGAAAGTTTCTCATTGACCTTTGTGCAAGATAAGGAGAACACAAAGCCATATAACTTACAGATCAAAGACACCAGCTGAGACACAAAGTATATTTATTCTGGAGGAAAGGAGACTCATTAAAGCCCAGAGGTCACAGTTGTTGATGGTGCTTGGCATCAAAGTAATTCATTAGGAAGTAAAAGAAAATAACGACAACAAAACCGTTCAAGAGAGAAAGAAATGTAGGGGAAAATGTAAAATGTAAACCACAATCAAAGGTTCTGAAAAGAAATTATTTGAAAACAGTTCAAAAGGATGAAGATCTTAGCTATTCTGTCCTCTCACTGAAAGTTGCAGAACTGATTGACAGAGTGCTTTGAAATTCTGTGTTAGTTATTTTTTTTGGAAAAGGGTTATGGTTGAATGAATTGTTGTGGTTATGGTTGAATGATTATGGTTGAATAATGAAGCCATCATTGCAAATAACTCTTTAAAAATTAACATTTAAGTATAATAACCAGTGGTGAAATCCAATTTTTTTTACTACCGGTTCTGTGGGCATGGCTTGGTGGGCGTGGTGTGGCTTGGTGGGTGTGGCTTGGTGGGCGTGGCAGGGGAAGGATACTGCAAAATCTCCATTCCCACCCCACTCCTGGGGGAAGGATATTGCAAAATCTCCATTCCCACCCCACTCTGGGGCCAGCCAGAGGTGGTATTTGCCAGTTTTCCAAACTACTCAAAATTTCCGCTACCGGTTCTCCAGAACCTGTCAGCACCTGCTGGATTTCACCCCTGATAATAACTATACAATGATTTAATATTCTTAATGTTAATCATATTTATTAAAATAGTTTCATTGCTGGCCATGAACTGGGATCATTTGGTTTTTGCATTTGACTGCTTGTAGAAGGTGAATTCAAGAATCTGTATCTCTTAAATGAATTAGAGATGCCTTCAAGATTCTCCTCCCTCTCAAGCAATATTAAGCTATGGAAATATCACTCAACAGTGGGATTGTCTGATTTTCTCCTTTAACCAGAAATGACCAAGACACAAGACCTTGTGCAATGTGAGTTCTTAGACTTAAATAATGCAGCATCAGACACTGTGCAGAGCTGTTGTTATAAATTTAAAAGTGTCCTTGTTCATACTTAATGTTAAACCATTATTTGCTTTTAGCTAAATTTCCTTGCTTCTTTGAGGATCAGCTTTGAGCAAAATGAATTAATTGTTTCTATATTGTTTAAGCAGTATTCTTTCTACGTACTGAGATTGGCATTTCATTCTAACTTTGCATTTTATATAGACTTCAGAAACACGGAGTCTGGGCCATGCCCAATATGATATTACAGGTAGTCCTCGACTTACAACAGTTCATTTAGTGACCGTTCAAAGTTACTTCACTTAAAAAAGTGACTTATGACCAGTTTTTACACTTATGACCGTTGCAGCATCCCCATGGTCATGTGATCAAAATTCAGACACTAGGCAATTGACTCACGTTTATGACCTTTGCAGTGTCTTGGGATCATGTGATCACCTTTTACGACCATCTGACAAGCAAAGTCAATGGGGAAGCCAGATTCACTTAACAATCGTGCTATTAACTTAACAACTGAAGTGATTCCCTTAACAACCTTGGCAAGAAAGGTCATAAAATGGGGCAAAACTCACTTAACAAATGTCTCACTTAGCAACAATTGTGGTCGTAAGCCAAGGACTACCTGTATTAAGCGTCACAGTTAAGGCATATGATTCCATTCATTATGGAAGATTCTTCTAAACAATGGATCCAAGCTGAAACTATATTAGAGCCAATCAAATTAACTGGAAACCCTGGTTTACAGATCCATCTCTTCAATTTTCCTCTCTGTCTCATTGGAGAATAGGATTTTCTCACAGATAGTTTTCCTCTCAAACTCAATGAACAGAATCATGCCAAGTATGGGAACAGCCAGATACTGATGATAACATGCATTCTTCCTGTCTGTGAAGAATTCTATGCATTGGGTTGTTCAATCATATGGAACTCCATATGCATCTTCAGCTGGAGTCTAATAGCACTTTTCAAGAACTTGACTTTCTGCAAGGTATTGAGAACATAGTGATGAGAAGGTTTGGTGACTTCTTCCTGAAATGCTTTTATCTATGTTTCCTGATAGTTTTTTCTCCCTGCATATACTTTCATAGCAGTATAACCTACTCTGCAGTAACTGCATGTCTTATGAATAAATTGCCAAAGATTACACTAGTTTGAAGTATGGTGCAACTCTTTATGTTTTAGGAAATTGCAGCCGATGATTCACACATTCCAACTTTGAACAGCAGATAAAAATCAAGAAAAGATAAAGTTATATAGCTGACAGAAGAGACTATGTGGAATTTTTTAATAGGTGTGGATTAAAATAATAATTCAACAGAAATCTGGGATGGTTCCCAAAAGATTCCTCTCAGATAAGAGCACCATGACCTTCTCATTTAAGGGACAAATTAGATGTTGCCTGGGAGTTGTGTAGCTAGAATTCTCCACAATCTCTCTCTTTTTTTTTTAAAGCAACTGGTCTCTTTAAAACAAGGAAAATAAACTTATTGTGAACCGAAGTCTGTCTGTCTGTCTGTCTGTCTGTCTGTCTGTCTGTCTGTCTGTCTGTCTGTCTGTCTGCCTCTCTCTCTCTATCCCTCCATCCATCCATCCATCCATCCATCCATCCTCTCAGGGAGGGAGGGAGGGAGGGAGGGAGTGCACCATACAATATATGTGGGGAGTTCTGAAAGTTTAGCCCTGTGTTAGATAGAGAAAGCAATCTTGGTCTTTAAGTTTGGCCATTTTCTCATTTTTCCAGTATTGTTCATTTTAGACTATGAACTTGAAAAAGAAAAAAACATTGGCATTACATTTTAGAATTGAGTATGATTGGACTTTTGAAAGTCTATCATAATTTCTATGCAATTGCTTTGTTATTTGATTTTGAAAAATCAAGAAAACCCCGGAAAGAACAGTATTCTTGTCATATGCCAAATTAAACTATCTTATAGCTTTCTTATCTGAAATACTGGAGATAGCTTAGTAATATATGAAATGCATTTTGTAGAATAGTCCAACAATTAAAAAAATACTCATAAAGGTGCTTCTACTGTTTTGTAGATTTAAATAAAATAAAGTAATTGCAGTGGAAATTTGCTTCTCTCTATGTCCCTATCTTCTAATCCATAAATACTTAAAGGAATACAAAGCAGCTTCTAATCAGTCATTAAATAAGATTTATTAACTCAACCTCGGAGAAACTGTGGGAAAAGCAAACTTTGTAAAGCCTCCAGTACTGGAGAAAAGAATACAGTTGGCAAAGAAAAAAAAATCATGTTTCATATCAAAGTTGGCAGATCATTTAAGAACATATGAAACTTTTTCAGCATCCAACTTTCATTTCTGAATTACATATAAACAATTGGGAGGACAAATGAGGGATAATTTGGCTGATTATTGTGATTATTCAGGAAAAATATAGTATAAACTTCATGCAAATTTGATGAGAATCAAAGATGGAATAGGAATGTTTCTTTTAGTATATATTTTTAAAAGCTACCTGTAATTGTCCATGGAGTCAACATGGTCTTGAAGGGAATTTTACCTTTTTAACATTTAACATAATCATTTAAAGCGAACTCAATGATTTTATTATTTTTCAAAGTTCTCTTGCCTTCCTTAATTGAATCAAGGATTGAACTATTTTATTATTTTTAGCATCTTTTCTATGCCACCTGTGTACGTTTCCAGAATTGCATCCCATACATTAGGAGATTTTATTGGAAATTGTATGGCACTTTGATTTATTGCAAAATAAGCCAGGAGGTAATTTTTAACAGAGCAATCTTAGGAATTGCTTGGAGCATTCTGATGATAGAATACTGTATCATAAATCTTTCTGATCTATGGCCTGAAGAGGAGAGTATCTTCGTTTTTGGTTATTTCTTGTTTGTATTTCATACTCTCTTATGGAAAAGAATAGTCAATTTGTCCATGGACTTTACCATGGAATTTACCAAAAGGTTGGGGTGCCTCTTATAATATTTAGAATGTTAGTCCTGCCATATTGGCTCTGGCCAACCTCCCGAACTACTCCTGGAAACTACCAGCCTCTGAGTCACAAAAGAAAGAGTTCAAGGCCACATCTCCCTCTCCACAACCAACTTACCAGTGAAGTGAGGGAAAAAATCAGTCTTACACTCTCAGGGACCACAGATTCACTTCATCTATTTCTCTCTTGCAAAGAGTAATTAAACAATCATTTTATAGGAGATCCTCAATTTAACAGAGGCACATTTATTTCCTAAAGTAATTATTCTCAGCCTTTTCCTTTACAAGGGTCACTGCATCATCAGCTAAAGCTTTTATGGATCACTACACAAACCAGAGTTTGGTAATAAGATTCCTTTGGACATCATGGCCTTCATGATTGTCCCTCTGATATCCAGGAGACCAAGACTTCTTATGTATGTAGGCACCAACATCTCTTTGTCAAGAGATCACCACATCTCATTAAAGTTTCCTTTTTTTTTCTTTTGAATTTTGGGCAAGAATGCCAACAACTCATAAATGCCAACAATTTGCAAGAAGTGGTGATCCTTCCTTCCTCCCCCCTTCCAATGCACCTTCATGGATTACTGTTGATATTTAAAAAAATCCACTCATGGAAGAAGGAACTGACACTATTGTGATCTGCAGAACATGTTCCATGTACACACTTATGCCCATAGAATACCCAAACTACATTTGTACCAAATGTAAATTAATCAAGTTACTAGAAGAAAAAGTAAAAGGTCTAGAGGAAACTCTAACCACTCTGAAACTCAACCAACAAAATGAGAAACCCCAAACCTTGCTAAAAGAATATGCACAAATTGAACATAAAAATGACCAAACGACTTCTGAAAGAGTTGACCCATTAGAGGAAGAAAACAGATAGAAACATGTCACTCATAGAAAAAAACACAAACTTAGTACAAAACCACTGTCCAAACCAACCCACTATGATGCAGCCCCACTGGTACTAAGCAATTGATACCATGGGCTCTCACTAAAAGATAATGTGCAAACACAGAGGAAAAAAAGCACCATCAAATGGCCCTAATAAAGCAGCACCATCAAACGCTACTGTGATAGATTAAAAAACACCCCAAACATCCCCAGAAAAAAAAAAGGCGAGTGCTGGTGATAGGAGATTCAATTCTCAAAGGAACAGAACCTGTTGTCTGTAGACCAGACAATCAATCCAGAGAGTTATGCTGTCTCCCTGGAGCTAAAATCAAAGATGTGGCTGAGAAACTAATCAAAATAATAAAACCCACAGACTACTACCTCCTTCTATTACTGCATGTAGGGACAAATTACACAAAAAAGGACTTGAAAACAATACTGAGTGATTACAAGCAGCTAGGCAAGAAAGTCAAGGACTTAGGTGCACAAGTAGTTTTCTCATCTATACTGCCAACGAAAGGACAACATCCGGTAAGAGAACAAAGAATTCTAGAAGTGAACCACTGGCTAAATGGTTGGTGTCGCCAAAAAAGCTTTGGATTCCTGGACCATGGACTGTACTACCTCCAAGATGGGCTTTTGGCAAGGGACGGGTTACACCTCACAAAGACTGGGAAGAATGTTTTTGGAAAATGACTGGCTCAACTTATCAGGAGGGCTTTAAACTAAAAATGAGGGGGGAGGGTGACCACTCTATAGGATCTCCAGGACCTAACTCCAAGCAAAAACCTCTAGTAAGCAAG
>QLTV01001146.1:926142-939958 GCA_003457575.1 Thermophis baileyi
GCCAGAAAAGGTTGGGGATCTGAAAACACCAGGAGGGAAAGAATGTTAATTCAAGAACTCTTTTGTTTCCAAAAAGTGCAGTTGCAGTTTTCTGCATAATGGGAAGAGGCAAAAGCTAATGGAGAAAGTCTGAAATTAATTTCTCCTTAACTTAATCAGCTGATATTGTGGTCACTCCAAACCCTTTACCATTTCAGCATGGGCTTCATGGTTATTTGCAGTTTGGTTATCTGCGTTCCTGGAAGCACTTCAGATTTTAAATTATTATTTTATTGGCATCCTCTGTCTATATCTTCCCGGTTACTTTAGTATTGTATTATCATTAACAGATCAGAGGACTGTTCTATGTCTCTGGCTTTCTTTCTTGAAATTGTTTAGGTTATGGACAAAGAATACATTTACCAGGAGCCATCAAATCCCAGCTCCTTGAGATATCAGACTATGAAACAGCATTCCAAAATGTTTTAACTATCATCTTCTTATTAAACACCCCAGAGGTTTTTCTGGTTCTGTGATGGGAGCTGCAAATTTTATCTTTGTCATTTTCCCTCCCTGCCTGTTCTCCAAAGAGCAAAAGTTTAATGGATAGCATATGCTGTTTGGAAGGCCATTCTTTCCTCCCCCAACTTTGTATTGCCAAGTCTCACCAAATTTCAGTGTCTCTGTGCATCTCTCTTATTGTTATTTTTTAATTCAGTTTCCCAGGGCAGGAATTTGTCTTGAGTGAAATGCAGAATGTTTAGAATGCATTTAAATGTAAAATTTAAACCTTCACTCAAAGGGTAGGTATATTCTTGCAACCGAAACTTGGCTGGCTTGCCAGTGTTCTGATAAGGATGTTTGATGGACTAAAAAAAACTTTCCTTTCCCATCTGGGAAACTTTACACAATAGCCTCACCAGGGAACCTTTGAAAAGGAGTTAATGATTAAGCTGTACAGTCCTCGGGCCTCCAAACAAAATTTCATCAGAGTTCATAACACGGAGTTCACTTTATTATTGCTGTTTGCACCAGTAATGGGTGGTATTGATATCACTTAATTCTGGAAGTCAGGCCAAAAAAGATATGGAAGTATTGTGGAATTTCCAAGAGTTTATTTGCTTTTACTGTATTCTGCTTCTTAGACAGAAGAAAAAGGACAGTTTGAGAAAATAAAAGGTTATTCTCTCTTCGATGTTAATTGCTAAATACTTCAAGAATTGTAGCTCTTTGCCTCTTAAGTCCATTTTATGTTTCATGCAATATTTTTAAAAGTTAAAGTTTAGACATGATATATACAGTGTTATAAATAATCTTTTTTCCAATGAGTTATTTGTATCAGGTGTTTACTAAGCTAGAGGCAACTTTGCAAGCTGTCAAAAATCAATTATGTAGACCAGGGATGTCAAACTCACAGCGTCACGTTTTCGTCACGTGATGTATTGTGACTTTTTCCCCCTTCACTAAACCGGGGGTGGGCGTGGCCAGTGTGTGACGCATCTGGCCCACGGGCCGTGAGTTTGACATCCCTGATGTAGACCATAATAGGAAGGCATGGGTGGGGGTGATGAAACCAGCTAATTACAGCTGAAGAAGATAATCTAACAACAATATAGCAACAATAATTGGCCCTTCAAATATGATTTTGAAAAATCCTGAGGCCTACTTCTTCGTATTCACACAGAATCAGCAAAGTCCTCAAATAATCTTCAAGCTGTTTTTCTAGATTTGTTCAATCAACGTATTGACTATTGATATTCAATGTATCATTGAACCACAATGACTTACTTAACAACTGTGGCAAGAAAGGTCAAAAAATGGGCAAAACTCACTTAACAACTGTCTTACTTAGCAACATAAACTGTGATCGAAGACTACCTGTAATCAATAGTTCTTTGTAACTGTTAATTACTAGTATCTGTATGCTACCTAGAGTCCATTTGGATTGAGGCGGCTGATAAATGACATGTATGCATAAATTAACTAATTATTTAATCTGCAGACGATGCCAGAACAAAATTGTCTCCTGTTTCTCAATGGAGCCTTTCTTCTCCCATTTTTCCTGATGGCAATGAAAATGTCAATGCCTCCTTTTTTTTTTTTACAAGTTATAAGGCTTCTGGTTTTCACTGCAGCTGCAGCACTATGAAAAGATTCTCTGATAAGCTGGTACTGCACACAATCCAATATCAGTAACTGACAGGAAGTAGATTTCTTATAGGAATGTTGTTTAGAAGCTCACTAAGTGCTTTGCCTGGGAATCTTCCTTGTTGAAAGCTATTATAAAAACTATGAACCATGATTGAGTTCAATGGTGCTTATCTCTTAATACAGACCTGGGCATTTTATAGCCCCCAGGCCACATCCAGCCCTTTGACTGTCCCTATCTGGCTCACGTGAAGTCAATCAGAAATTAGAAATCAAATGTAAATAAGTATATAAGAGCCACGGTGGCGCAGTGGTTAGAGTGCAGTACTGCAGGCTACTTCTGCTGATCACCGGCTGCCAGCAGTTTGGCAGATCGAATCTCACCAGGCTCAAGGTTGACTCAGCCTTCCATCCTTCCGAGGTCGGTAAAATGAGGACCCAGATTGTTGGGGGCAATATGCTGACTTTGTAAACCGCTTAGAGAGTGCTGTAAAGCACTATGAAGTGGTATATACATCTAAGTGCTATTGCTATTGCTATATGCCATGTACATAATAGACTGCATTGCCTTTATTTTGAAGGCGACTGCTATTTGTTTTCAATTTATATACGTGTGAGCCTGTGTGCCTATGCACCTATTAGTTTAGTCATCAACAATATCTCAGTTTCTCATGTGGCCCCTTGGGAAAATTAATTGCCTACCCATGTCTTAATATGTAGAGCAGTTTATTGTTATTTAATTATTTCTTTCATTAACTCTTCAGCAGAGGTGGGTTCCGCCTGGTTCGCACTGGTTCACCCGAACCAGTAGCGACCTGCTGGTGACATCACAGTGACATCACAGAACTGGTTCTGTCGGTGCCGGTCCATGGGTGCCACCATCTTTTTTTGGATTTTTTTTTTTTGGAATTTTTTTGGAATTTTTTTTCCGGGTTTTTTTTCTTCTGCGCATGTGCAGAAGCCGAGTTTCCGGCACTGTACATGTGTCACCATCTTGTTTTCAGCTTTTATGGGGCGGGGATTATTTTTGGGGATTATTATTTTTTTTAAAAAAAAAATTCTGGGTTTTTTTTCTTCTGCGCATCCGTAGAAGCCGAGTTTCCAGCACTGCGCATGCGTCGCCATCTTGTTTTTGGCTCTTTTTTTTTTTGGAATTTTTTTGGAGTTTTCAGCACTGCACATGCGCGCGCGAAGTGAACCAGCAGCGAGGCGCATTAGAACCGGTGCGGCCACGTGGCGCGGGAGGAAGCGAACCGGCAGCGAGGTAAGTTAAACCCAGCCCTGCTCTTCAGCTCCATTCCTTCTCCATGGAGCTAAAAGCAGAGCATATTTTATCAGAAAGAGGACACTGTAGTCATGTGTGTGTGTATAAGTTGATGAATACGGTGGTTGGGTCACTGCTATTTTGTTCTGCTGCACCTGGCTGTGGAAAACCAAATCAATGCACCTTATTCAATTCAGAACCTGGAGAGAAGTAAATTGGTTAGCTTTTGCATCACAGCCCCCTAGTCCTGCTACCAAGATTGGCAACCAGACAATGTACAAGAGATACCCCCGGGAGCAGTCAAACAAAAGGCAATATAGTGCCCATAACTACGTGATCAAAGACCCTTCTTAAATATGTGTTGCAGGTGCCATTTTGGCATATATTTTTTACTCCAACTGCAGACTTCCCTAGCTGGATACCATGCCGTCTCTGCAAGTGCCATCTAAAATGAGAAGTTATTATTATTCTGAAAAAAATGAGGAGTAGGCCTTTGGGTGTCTTTAACAGGATTGATTTGAACATTCAGATAATTTAAACACGTTCTTGTGCCATGAGCTCATCTTCAGACCTACAAGCTTATTTAGCTGTAATTCAGTTATATGGTCATTACATGGAAAATCCTCTTCAAATAAAGCACAGCATTTCCATCTTTTCATTAGACAAGTCTCAAGTCACAGAAATTTTACACAAGCAATAGAGAACCAGACATGCTACTACAGGAAGCATTCCACATGATTTCTGCAAATAATGAGGAGAGCTGAATAATATGGCAATTGTTCATATTTTGAGGATGACCAGGCTTAGAGGAATTGCTAGATCATAAGAAGAGTTTAATGAGACTTGCTTCTGTTTTGTCCTATATCGTATGTCGTTAGAATCTGCTACTTCCTAGAAGTGTTCCAGTAACACAAATGCAGTGATTATAACATGATTAATCAGCCTGGGTCCAAGGCTTGCAGAGCAGCTATTCTTTAAGTCTCTTTTTTTTTCTTTTTTGTCCCATTTTCCACCATCTTGGCAATGATCTCATTCCTGCCCTTTTGACATCTCCTGCAGTCTTCTAGAAAATAACTGGAAACATGTCAAGAGGTTTAAGGAAAGTGGAGACGAGCACTGTGTCTCTTTCGCCACCAGTTTCCTAACTCTCCCCATTTCTTACAGTCTGAATAAAAGGTGACAGGAGGAAGAGGGGATTAAATTGCTATATCCTGCCTGTTACCCATTTTTATAATTGGGAGAAAAACTGGGAATAGCAATTTTTAAATAAGGATTTTACCTTAGACTGCAAGGGATGATGTAGAAAGGTAACATGGTGAGACAATATGTTCTTTAACAATGGTTAATGAAGCAACTTTGTGCTGTAGTTAATGATCCATTAGGAATAGCCCTTAGACCAATTACCTTTAAAAAAAGAAAATAGTATTTGCTAATAGGCATTGTCATCGTGTTATGTCTAACATTATATTTTGATTCTTTCAGAAATTCTCAAGGATAATAATAATTCTGATTATTTTTCTGTTTAAATGTAATAAATGACTCATAACAGGTTTAGAGAGTATGAAGAAGCTTTATCCTATCAAGCTTTATCCTATCATCTTCCAGATGTATAGTATTAAACAAGCTGGCCAGGATGTTATGGGAATTGGTCCAACACATCTGGAAGACACCAGATTGAGAAAACTGCCACATAAGAGATTTCAGTTTGTTTCTCACATTGCCTGTTAAAGATGTTGTCCACTATCCCCACTTTTTTAAAACATAGATTTCTGGCATAAATTCCATATAAACATATCGTCTGAATCCAGTTTGTCAGGAATTCATGTGATACAATCTTTATCTGTCAATTAATTCTTCATTAACAAATTTGTCCTGGTAGATTTCTGCTGTTTTAGTGGTTGCTTTATTACATGGTAATTGCCAGCCTCAAAAATTAATTCCAAGGTTAACTTTTATGATTCTTGGTACGTCATCTAATATCTTGTCTCAGCATTATTAGAAGACGGCAGCTCTCTTTGACTGTGCCCTTGTGTAACTGACATTAACAGAGTTACTTTTTAAAAACATCTAACTTCTTGCAAGCGCAGCAGTTTAAATCTTACACATCATCACACACAAATATAAAAGCTGGACTTTTAAATCTACTATTAGCTGTACTATTGCAATACAAAGGCAAAACTTTTTAAAAACATATATGGTGTTATCTCACCTCTGAGAAACATCTTTAATTTTGCTCTATTTGTATATAGCATGCGATGTGCTATACATGTACAGCATGCTACAAAATAAAGAAGTGTAGCATGCTACAGTATGAATGCTATATGTATTTATGTGCATGCTACAAAACAAAGAAGTGTGGATACAACTATAGATATTATGCCAAGTAAATACTCCCTTTTATAGTTGTAGTCAAGAAATGAGCTAAAATGTCTTGCAAATGCTACAAGCTGCAAAGCTCTGGACAATTATTTCATAGAATTATTTATTCCTGGGTCAAGATGAACCATTATGTGGTCTATGCATGCCAAGTACAAGGCTAGGACACTTTTTTGTTCCATAGCACCTGCGCGTAGGCAGGTAATACCATCTATATTTGTGCTGAAAGTTAAAAGCAACAAGCTTGGCTAAGTAATACAGTCATGTGAATGTGTCTTTTAATTGTTGGTAGCTGCCCAGCTGTCATGATGATGAGATGGATGGCCATATAAATTGAAACAAATGCACTCTTGTCACCTTCTTCCTACATTGTGGTGGAGGTCAGAAACACAGCTGGACAATTTTGGGATGGCTGGGGGGAGGACATGCAATGTTTTGGGGAGAGATCAGGTGATATAGAAGGCATGACTAAAATTTTCTGGGTTTAAAGGGAGCTTTTAAGTCTGTTTTAAAATGTATGTTATAGTTTCCATATGACTTTCTAACTCACATGGTCAACAGTTCCATATATTTTTTGAAAATTTGGTCCAAGAGTAAACAGGGGCATCCTTAGGATAGGACTTTGTTAAAAAAAAAAAAGATAATCACTGTGGGATTGAAACTTAGCCCCTTCTTTATATGGGTGGGACTTTGATTGTATGATCACAGTCAATATTGTACATTTTTAACCCCCCTGCTAATAAACCATGAATTGAGTGAGGGTAGACGTGCTTCTGAAACTCAGCTATCTTAAAGTCAAAATTTTTCCCCACCCGTGCCCCTCCATGGGGATTTTCATTTTGTTTGGTTTTTAAAAAAATCCAAAGTAATTCTTTTTAGAAACAGGCATACATTTAAAAATATTTGTTTAAAGTGCTCCTTAGTATGCTATGAACATGCCTAGTTAAACTCAACGCAGTATTGAGGTAAATACAAGAGGGCCTGCTTATAGTGTGAAAATGATTTAAAACATCCAGCTGACACATCAGGGTGCCTGGTCTAGACCAGGGGTCTCCAACCTTGGCAACTTTAAGACGTGTGGACTTCAATTCCCAGAATTCTGGCTGAGGAATTCTGGGAGTTGAAGTCTACACGTCTTAAAGTTGCCAAGGTTGGAGACCTCCGGTCTAGAGCCAACCTTATACTAGAGGAATCTCAGAAATAGCTGGCCTATAATTTTCCAACAATGCCTTTTCTGCTGTGTGCATTTTCTCTCTATTACATGTCACTAAGAGATAATCCCTTCAGAGAATAGAACAGGAGCCACTGTCTATCAGAAGAGAAAGGATCATAGTGCAATTAAATTAATAAAGAACAACCCACTTATAAATAAATAAAATGGAATTGAAGAAATACAATGGGGAAATTTGAATTGCCTGGCCTCTCTATTTCCAAATCTTGTATCTTCTCTAATTTGTTGGTAGGTATCTCTGCATAGCAGCCAGTGCCTTTCCCCTCTGAATTTCTATTAAATCAGATTAACTATTCTCTTTAGAGGAGTGATGACTAAGGATTCTGACACACAGTGATTGACGGGGAATGTGAGTTGTCCCCAAGGGAAAGTATAACAACCCTCCAGAATGATCTCACCTAAGCAGTTGGAAAATAGTCTCTCAGATTCACCCCAAGCCCTGTGGAAGATGGAAATGAAAGGGTGGAGGTGGGTGGGGAGAACGTAGCAGAAGCTGGAGGAAGCTGGCCCTCTAACAACAGACAAATGCTGGGAGCAATGCATATATACAGAGAGTCCTCGACTTAGAATAGTTAGTTTATTGACTGTTCTTAGTTACAACAGCACTGACAAAAGTAACTTATGGCCACTTTTCACACTTAAAACCATTGCAGCATCCCCATGGTCATGTCATCAAAATTCAGATGCTTGGCAACTGACTCATATTTATGACAATAAATATTTATTCACTTAACAGGAACTGTTAAGTGCAGGAACTGGGTATGTCTAGTTTAATGAAAAGAAGGACTAGGCTAGGGGAGACATGATAGCAGTGTTCCAATATCTCAGGGGTTGCCACAAAGAAGAGGGAGTCAAACTATTCTCCAAAGCACCTGAGGGTAGAACAAGAAGCAATGGGTGGAAACTAATCAAGGAGAGAAGCAACTTAGAACTAAGGAGAAATTTCCTGACAGTTAGAACAATTAATCAGTGGAACAACTTGCCTCCAGAAGTTGTGAATGCTCCAACACTGGAAGTTTTTAAGAAGATGTTAGATAACCATTTGTCTGAAGTGGTGTAGGGTTTCCTGCCTAAGCAGGGGGTTGGACTAGAAGACCTCCAAGGTCCCTTCCAACTCTGTTATTCTATTCTATTCTAACAACATTGACAAGAAAGATCGTAAAATGGGGCAAAATTTATTTAACAAGTGTTTCTGTGCTCTTAATTCCATCATCCATGTTCAACAGCCAAACCAATTTATTTCTATCTCATCTACTGTTTATTCAAAATTGCACAAAAAAGAGCAGTCTTCTCACCTGTAAAAAATAAACTCTAGAACTTGTAAATGATCTGTTTTCCCATTGATGGGCACTCTTCATTTTCTTGGCTTTCCTGTTCTCAAGTTTTTGTTGTGATTGGTGATGATTATATGCCATTAGGTTGGTTACCAACCACATAGATAGATTTTTCTCAGGTTGATCTGTACCTAACATGATCCTTCAGGTCTTCCAACACTGGACCATTGTAACTATAACTGAGCCCATTCACCTTGCTGGTCCCCTTTTTCTTCCTTCCATTCTTCCCAGTATTAAAGCCTTCTTCTAAAGATTCTTTTCTAGAGAATTAGGTGTTCTCATAATGTATCCGTAATAGGGTAATTGAAGCCTACCCTTTGTGCCTCAAGTGAGAACTCTGGTTTGATTTCTTTTGATGACCCAATTGTCCCCTCCTCCCCACTGCTCTTCATGACATTCCCAGGAATTTTTTCCAACACCAACATTCAAAAGTTTCAGTACACTTCCTGTCCTATTTATTCAAACTCCAATTTCTTCAAAGTCATAGAGAAAAGCATTCCTCGTACATGTCTGATCTTTGTAGGAATAGATGCATGACAGCATCTGAATATTTTTCCAAGACCTTCCTGGCTACTCCACCAAGTGCTAGTCTGTGGTGTTTTCTTCTCATTTGTTTCCTTTACTGGTGGTAATAGCAATAGCAGTTAGACTTATATACCGCTTCATAGTGCTTCACAGCCCTCTCTAAGCGGTTTACAGAGTTAGCATATTGCCCCCAACAATCTGGGTCCTCATTTTACCCACCTCAGAAGGATGGAAGGCTGAGTCAACCTTGAGCCGGTGAGATTTGAACCGCCGAACTGCAGCTAGCAGTCAGCTGAAGTAGCCTGCAGTGCTGCACTCTAACCACTGCACCACCTCGGTAGTAGATCCCAAAAGGCAGCAGCTATCCATCACTTGGATATCTTTATTGTCAATTCTAAGGTTGTTTGCTGTACCTGTGGTCATTAATGTTATCTTCTTTATATTTAATTTTAGGTCCATTTTTCCCACTATGCTCCTTTACTTTCAATACTAGAGCTTGCAGATCATTTGCATTTTCAGTTATCAGAGCAGCGTTATCAACATTAGTGTATTGATGTGTCTTCTCTAGGGCTTCTGTTAAAACCATATTAATCTTCTTCCAATCCATCTTCTCCAACATATATCCAACATATAGGATGGATACATTCAAGGAGAGTATACAGTCAGCTCTCACTCCTTCAGTTAGCTCAAGGCCAAATGTTTGCTTTTGCAACTGAGCACTCTCACTCCTTGTATACTCATGGTAAATTAGAACATAGAATATAGAATAATAGAGTTGTAAGGGACATTGGAGGTCTTCTAGTCCAACCCCCGGCTCAAGCAGGAGACCCTATTCCATTTCAGACAAATGGTTATCCAGTCTCTTTTTGAAAGCCTCCAATAATGGAGCACCCACAACTTCTGAAGGCAAGCTATTCTATTGATGATTGCTCTCACTGTTAGGAATTTTCTTCTTGGTTCTAGGTTGCTTCTCTCCTTAGTTAGTTTCCATCCATTGTTTCTTGTCTTGCCTTTTGGTGCTTTGGAAAATAGTTTGACCTCTCATCTTTGTAGGAGTCCCTCAAATATTGGATACTGCTATCATATCTCCCTTAGTCCTTCTTTTCATTAGACTACACATATCCAATTCCTGTAACCATTCTTCATATGTTTTAGTTATATTTCTATGTATTCAATCTGATGATTTCTATAATAAGCATCATTTTTGTTGTTTGAAGAGTGTGTTAGCAATGATTAAATCATTGGATTGATAGAAACTGAGTGTCAGATCCACCAACTTCGGCTTGGCACCTCGCTGGTGTTCTGCCATCAACAGGGGAAGGGAGGAGGGAACAAATGGGCAATAAAGCTGTATACCTTTATGATGGAAAATTGAGAGGGGGGATTGATAGTTGAGGAAGAACAGAGTATTTTGGAATCCGGTCCATGCCAGCATCTTCAAGGCTGCATATCCTGAGAGTGGAATTTCACCAGCCTAAACATCTCAGCGCTTCCCAAATCATCTTGGCAGTGCTGGATTGGTTGTACAGTACATGGGCAGACTATGGGGGGAGGGCTGGGGCAACCAAGGGGCTAGTTTTGTATTGATGCACGGGAACTTCAGATTCTGCTTGACTCTACTGCAATCAGCATCTCTTAGTAAAAGTGTCTATTCACTTCAATCAAATAGAGTTTTATTTCCTAGGAGATCAGACTGTGGCAGGCCTGATAGAGAAGTTGTTCTCTATATCTGGTTGTTGTTGTTTTTTGGCCATTTATTCCAGCTAGGTTTTCTTCAATATCTCCAGCTGTGGCATTTCAGTCCGCAACCACAAACAGCATATCTTGCCTGCATGTTCTAAACTTCACCATAGTACTTGTCAAGTTCCTTTTCTTCTTCATTAGTGGTTGAACCATAATCTTTTATAATTGTCATATTAAAAGTTGTCCACAAAATCTAATTAATGTTATTTAGTCACTAATTGAATTATATGTAGGTACTGTCTCTGCTATATTCTTTCTGATTCTGAAAGCAACACTGTTTTTTGTTTTGTTTTGTTTTTCATGTGCCAAATATCCCAAAGGTGCTTTTTTCAAGAGGCAACTGGTCTTTCTGTTTTTTCTTTAAAGATGTTTCACTTCTCATCCAAGAAGCTTCTTCAGCTCTCACTGGATGGTGGGGAATGGAAGAGCTGAAGAAGCTTCTTGGATGAGAAGCGAAACATCTTCAAAGAAAAACCAGAAAGTCCAGTTGCCTCTTGAAAAAAGCACCTTTGGGACAACCATGACCTGGATGACTGAGAAATCTCCATAGACATGTCCCAAATAGTAAACAGCATTCTTTTCTGGATGAACATGTCCAATTCTAGTCCATATCAATTAGGTGATGTCAACATATAGTTGACCAGCAGCAAGGTGGATAGACTTAGTTATAGAAGGGATAAGGGCACACTCTTTCAGAACAGGTTAGGGATAGATTGTCATGAAGAAAATCTATCTTTGTGGTTGCTAGGAGTCAAAAATGCCTTGATGGCACATATCAACCAATCATCTGGAGAGACATTATGGACTGGCTAATGATGTTCCCTCCTTGTTTTCTGCTTTTGGAGCTTGAAGCAAAGACTTTTCATCTTTAAATTTATTAATGAGGGATTGAAAAATGAAATCTCTGGTACCCAAATGCTCTATAATAGTATTTCTACCTGCCAACATTGTCTGGTCTTTAATTAGAAGAACTGGGTTTTAAAAGAAGGAATTAAAACAATAATTTTAACTTTTTTTCCTTTGAGTTCGGCATTTTACTTTTATTATATCATATATTTTTAATTTCACCATCTTTTCCCACCTTGTGTTCTGAAGACTGGTTTCAAAGACATTTAAAAGTATTTTATAGAAACTCTATTTCAAAGATTTCAGTTTATTTATAGTCTAGTGCTCTTTCCGCCTGTATTTTTTTTAATCTAAATGCAAGAATCATCTCCGCTATATTTTTTATGGTTCAGAAACTTCTTGTAACCCACAGTGCAATCCTATATATATTGACTCAAAAATAAGCCTCAGTGAATTCAGTAGGGTTTATTCTCATGTATAGGATTACAATATTTTTTTTTAAAAAAAGGAAAAGAAATCTCAACAAAGTCTATATAAGGGTTACATAATTTCTGGATATTAAAGCCGCTGGAGCCCAAAGAACTGGTGTTTCTGTACAGATTGATGACTATTTTTATTGTAACACCGATAAGCAGCAATGGTTCTTTTAATGTCTTTAGCAGATGTGGCATTCCCAGAACTGCACACAGGCAGACTTTTGCCTAAGAGGGAATAGTAATTATCTCATGTTTTTCAAAACCTCTGGCCTGAAATTGAGTTGTCACAGCCTCCCAGAAGCTGCTTCAGGCACCACAGATGGTACCAGCTCACACAGACAGAGCATATCACTTGTGAGCATGTGCAAAGCACATGAGCCCCAGCCGCTTTCATGAAGCCTAACCATGCTGTGCTTTTACAATGGCATATCTGACAGGAGGTGCCCAGCCACTATTTATGGGCCATATATCTAACCCAGTGCAGGGGAGTAAATGAGCTTTAGCGACAATCAACCAAGTGGAATAAAATGGCTGTTTACAAATGAATGTGCCAAGAAAAATAATTTATCTTTGAGTCCCTTTTATTAAGAATATTTGCCTGTATATGTATGTTTTAACACCTCATCAGTTGGATTTCTGTTCATGCGGAATGAACACAAGGAAGTTCCCATTTATCCTTTAGATCATTTATCCGTCAGTTGTTAATTTGCCTGTCGGTTGATATATTTGAGCAGCTGGCTGGGGGAAAAAAAGAATTTGCCAAATTTAGCATGGAATGCTTGATTTTTGCAATTTTTCATAATATTTGTGTCAAAAATTAAAGAACAGCAAGATTGAAGCTGAAAGTATGTTTTTACTATTTTTTAAAGAAGTACAATCTATAACAAGAAGACTTTTATAGCCACAAAATTGTAGGCATTTTTTTTAATCATTGTTCCTTACCCCGCCCCAGGGACCTTTTTAAAAGCAAGATACTAGTTAAATCATATAAGTTGGATGTGAGCTAAATAGCTTGAAATAGATCTATAGTAGTCTCCCTTTATTTATGTAAAAAAATATAACATATAGAAACGGACTGTCGTTTGTAATTAACTGTCTGGATGGCCCCTGGAGGGGCCGAAAGGCAAAAAGGAAGCAGTATGCTTTCTCCCATATTTGGGTATACCAGGTGATTTAACAGGGATATATATATATATATATACTGTATATATATACTGTAGTGTGTGTGTGTGTGTGTGTGTGTGTGTAGGTGTGTGTGTGTGTGTGTGTGTAATCTATTTCCCCTAAGTATATGTATCTGTAGCAGAATGAACAGCAGAATCCATATGATTAATGGTCATACTCCCAGAAAATTCATCTAGAATTCTCACACCCTGGTTCCATTTTCCTGCCTTAATGAAGTTCCCTATAGTTATTATTGCTACTAACTTCCTTTACCTGGTGCTCTCCTGCATACATTTTGTATGAGAGACCTATAGGGCTCTCATAGCATATGGCCTTACTAAAAAGTAATTTAGTTAAAAATGAAGTAAACTATACCACCTGTAATATGAGGCAGGTGTAAAAACTTCTTTTCACCTTTAAGTAATCACATGCAAAAAGAAGGTTGGAAGGAAACATATGGCACTGCTACAATTGCAAACAGCATGTACTATTTCCTATAGCAAGCTACAAAGGAGACCAATGGCCAGATGGGATAGATTTGCTAATAATACTAAAGACCTTGCTGTGCAGATATCTTAAGTTGCATGAAATTTACATGAATAGAGCTGGAATAAATAAAATCAGAGACCATATAAGTACACAGAGAAGACAACTTTATATTGTAAGTAGGTATTATGAAAATAATGGTTATAATTATGGTGTGTATAAAATTATGTGTATTAAAAAGAGA
>QLTV01001146.1:955177-965633 GCA_003457575.1 Thermophis baileyi
GCTAATTGTCTCTGTGCCTCGCCCGCTCTGCTCACCAAAGGTAAGCATGCCGCCCGCTCGCCCTTTGCCTTGGGTTGGGGCCCAGGGATGCGCCATTCCCCCAGGCCTTGGAGCCTCCGCCTGCTCACCGTTCACCTTGGCCGGGTCAGGGAACGCACTATTCCCTGGCTCAGGCCTTGCCCCAGAGCCTCCGCCCGCTCGCCGTTCACCTTGGTCGGGTCGGGAAACGCGCCATTCCCCGGCTCCGGCCTTGCCCCAGAGCCTCCATCCGCCATTCACCTTGGCCGGGTCGGAGAACTTGCCATTCCCTGGCTCCGACCTTGCCCCGGAGCTGCCGCCTGCATGCCATCCGCTTGCCCTCCGCCTCGCTCACCTTCATCTGCACTTTGCTGGGAGTCCCCGGCGAGGCTCAGCCAGCGGGCCTCCAGCTGCCGGTAGTTTTCGGCTGCCTTCCTAGCAGCTCCGCTGCGACGCCATCCCTCCGGCGCAGCAGGCCGTTCTCCTGGCCAGGTCTGGCCACGAACGGCACCGGCAGGCAATGGGGTGTACATGCGCGGCTGGCATGAAGAACAGGGCGGTGATGGCGGCGACGGGACTTCTTCAGGCCTCTTTTTCAGCCTGTAGTTTTTGGTAGTTTTCAGTGCAAGAAGCCTGCAGCTGCCGCCTCTTTTTTGGTGCGAGAAGCCTCCAGCCACCACTTCCAGCTCGGTTCTGGCTGGCAAAGAGGCTTCTCACACCAAAAAAGAGGCGGTGGCTGCAGGCTTCTTGCGCCGAAAACTACTGAAAACTACAGGCCGAAAAAGAGGCCTGAAATCCCCTTGCTGCCCTGTTCTTCTTGCTGGCCACGCACGTGCATCCCATTGCCTGCCGGTGCGCATGCGCGGCCGCACCCCATTGCCAGACCCAGCCAGGAGAATGGCCTGCTGTGCCGGAGGGACAGCGTCACAGCAGAGCTGCTCGGAAGGCTGCCGGTACCCTTTTAAGGTACTTTGATGCGGGGGGGGGACCATAAAAGAACAGGCCACAGGAACTGCCTTTTCTGCCGGTTCTGTGGGCATGGCTTGGTGAGCGTGGCTTGGGGGGGTCCTGTGAGTGAGTTGGCATGGCCAACTTGATGTCACTCACAGCAAGGTGCCACCCCACCAAGCCACACTCACCAAGCCATGCCCACAGAACCAGTAGTAGAAAAATTTGAATCCCACCACTGGAGAGAATGATCTATTCCAAACCTGATTATAACAGTAACATATATGCACAAACACATATATAAAATGAGGCATACACAGAGGTGGGTATCACATAATGTAACAACCAGTTCGCCCAGCACCTAAAATGTGAGCGCCCGCATGCGGGCAGCTTGAAAAACATGGCGATATAGGATGGGATAGTGCTGGGGCAGGTGGGCCCGCCCCGCTGGTCGGAACTACCGCAGCAGACCAACTCTGGGCATACAACTTTTTCTCACACACATCACATAATGTCACATACAACAGGTGTGATCTTGAACCTGTTGAGACGAAGGGAATGCATGTTATGAAATTGATATGTGTGTCTACATAAAGGTGTGTATAAAAATGCATACATAGGATAGAAAAATTCAATTGCTCAGCCTTCTACATTACAAGGGCATTCATGGCAAGGCCAAGGTGGGTGTATTGGTAGCAAAAGGGCTTTAGTGATGTCATCAGAGACAGAATCTTGATATTTTTTGAATCCTCACTATGGATGCCTCTGGGAAGTTAGAGATAACATTTGGAGAAACAATTAAGACAAAACAAAATAATCATATTATTGGGTAACCATAGATACTCAAAAGAAACAAGATGTTCTAATTACCCAATACATGAATTATGCTCATAGTTTTTCTTCAAACTTAATGGCTCATTACCAATATAATATATGGTCTGGATCCATGAGAACCAGGGGTGGGTTCCACTTACCTTCCCTACTGGTTCGCATTGCGACGGAAGTGCACGTCACATCACGTCACGTCAGGGAAATGACCCTCTGCGCAGAGGGTTCTTTGCCAGCCGTGGCGACCGGAGAACCGGTTCAGGGGCATGGACAGCTGGCCATGGCTTCCGGTTCGGCGAGCGGGTGAAAATTTCTGCCACCAGTACAGGCGAACCAGTCCGAACCGGCAGCAACCCACCACTGATGAGAACCTCAAAAAGTAAGCTTTTTCCCCCAGAGCAAGATTTCCTCATGACACTCAAGAATTTTCCCAATCATTCAGACCTCTCTCTTTAGCACCCAGACTTTTCTCCAAACCAAAGAATTGTCATTGGACTTCTAAGCTTTGATATCCCATATTGTTGCCATTTACTGAACCACATTTACTGTATATTCTTTTACCCTTACTAAAACTTCAATTGTGTTAATGACACAATTTCCAGAGGAATAAGTATCTTCTGTCATTGAGGTAAGTTCTAGGTTTCTGTACTGTATGCCTATTATGTTAATTTGACCTTTACACTACATTACTTTATATTGTTGATCTCGGCAAGTGTCCAGGATGCATTAGAACTGAAAGGCATTTTGTATCAGAGCTGCTGAACAAGTGTCTTTCTGATGTTGCTGTTCCTTGTACTTCTGGAAAACTCTTACATAGTATCATGGCTTGGCTGGATAGACCCATGAGAACTTAGTATTATGTCCTGAGCTTTGTTTATACATTTATGATTTCATTATAATATTAAAACGGGTTAATTATAACCCACCAACTCTATATATCTGTACATTCTTATGTGTCTTTAAGTATAAGTATATTAGGTCATTTTCCCTTCAGTGACTTATGATTCAACTGCTTTTTGTACCGATAAAGCAATAACAAGGATAGGTTTTGTATCATTTCTACAATAATTGGGTGGTGCTAGAAGTCACAGACCTGGAAACTGATTGATTTACAATATTTATAAATCATTTCAATTACTTGGGACTCTGGGCAATGTACAGTAAGAACAAAATGAGCATCAACAACATAGAAATAACTGCTAAATACAATGTGGTCATTCCCTATAAACTAGAGCTAAAATGGTATCAAATGGTTTCATGGCCTTAGGGATAGGGCACATATTTATTTATTTATTTTATTTATTTATTGGAATTATAGGGCTGCCCATCTCACATACATAACTCTGAGCATGATTATATTGGGCAGAAAGGAAGAAAGATAGAGAGTATTCCAAAGTATGAAGACCACTACTGGTAAAATCAACCTTAGTGACGGGACATGTTACGTATTAAGTCAAAAGGAAAGCACCTGCAGTTTTCCATAATTAACTGATCAGGAAGGAAGCATTGCATTTGCAGTTCTTTGCCTCCATCTTTCTTCCTCCATATGAGCTCCCTTTCCTCCTATGGCCAAAAGGGGACTGCAGGTGGAATATAAATAAAAATAAATGTATTATTAAAAATAGAAGGCATAGATCAGCGGTTCTCAACCTGTGGGTCGTGACCCCTTTGGGGGTCGAACGACCATTTCACAGGGGTCGCCGTGCGCGTTAGCCCGCCATTTTGGTGCCACCATCACTGCAGGGGTGAAAAGGTCCCGGTTCGGCCGTGCTGCGGGTCGCCGGACAGCTGGTAGCCCGGACGCCGCCATTTGGGTTCTTCTACCCTCTGCGCATGCACAGAATGCTTTGCGCATGCGCAGAGGGTAAAAGAACCCTAAATAGCGGCATCTGGACGGGTAGGCGGAGCCTCACGCTACCTTGGTGACTGGCTCTACGGCGACCGACAGGCACGAGCGAACCGGGAGCATTTCACCCCTGGTCCTTACTAATGTTTGGGGCAGCGGGGGGGTTGCGGGGGGGTCGCGGCATTAGAAAGGTTGAGAACCACTGGCATAGATGCTTGTTTATACCAACATATGTTGCATGTATTGATCAGCATCACAATATAAGGAAAGAATAGCACTTTCACTATTAGATGTTTTTCAGAGCTTGCCTACTGCTAATTATTTTTCAAAGTGTTTTTCATAAGATTAACTATCTTCACTTCTTCAGCAGTCATGCCTCATAACAGTCCATATATTATTATCTCCTTCCTACCTACATTTATACATACAGTATTAGAATTTCTTCATCTATTTCCCCATCTTTAGTTAACATTCTATCAAACTGCATAAATCTATTGACTTGTTCTACTTATTTGCCACTTGGGTATAACTTATAATCCTCTACTCCTTTCCTTATCAAGCATCACCAATTGGCCTTCAGTACATTGATTTCCAATTCCCTATTCCTCATTCCATCATATAATGCTACCAATGTTTGCTGCAAACTGTTTGGGTTCTCAGCCAGCGGTGTAGCACTGTCCATATACAAACGTACGTGTTTATTCATGTCCCAACACATTTCTAATATCTCCACAAGCTTTTTTTCATACATTTGTTCATAAATAATTAAACCACTAAGGGGACATCAGTTGCTAAGCATTCCACTTGTTCAGCATTCCATTTATTCTTGCACATGCTTTATTTCTGTCATCTACCCTTTTATCACATTGAACAAACAACCTTCAACTCTACATTAGTACAAAGTGTTCCATGATTCAAGTCTGTTTATTATTCAGTCTTGCTACCTTTCCCTTTGGATAATGGAAAAATAATGGCATTTTTTTTTCTCATCGTCAGGAGTGGGTGCAATCTTACACACCAGTCTCTCAGGCAAACTATATTTCTGTATTAACTTTTCTTCTGTTATACCAAGTGTACCGATAGATTTACCATTTTCCAATATTTTCAAAGCAATTATGACTTCCTTTGCAGTTATTTCTTTTTGTACACTAATGATTACAATGTATAGTAATCATTCTATACATTTCAACTCTACTTTTTGACATATCACTATTATTCCCATACAGATCTCTGAAATACTCTTGCAATATTCCTCACTTTAGTTTCAGCCCAATTGAGGAGTATTAACTAAATTAGGCAACAACTACTGTAGTTCCTAAATGCTAATTCATCATATTACAAAACATTATGTGATCATAGTTGGCACAGAATAGGTCTTGGTTTTCATGATAACTTCACATTCCGAAACAAGCAGGAGAAAACTTGAATTGTGGAAAAACTATCTTATTATCTCAATCCAAATACACACTCACCTTCTTTTCCTCTCCTTCTGATATAGTCTCTAAGTTATCAATCTCCTATGTTCTCCCTAAGCCTTCCAAAGGTAGTCTGCAGTGCTATATATGAACTCTTGGAAATAATCAATGACTTCTGTAGGTCTGTCTTCCAACTTGTGGTAGAACTGAATACATTTCTGAAAGGAGAGACAGCTTAGTTTTAGTTCAAATTTTATTAATGGGTTTTTTTTTAATAGCTAATACAATCAACTTTAAGCCACAGTTTCTAAATTTTCAATTTTGCATCCCTGTTTAAAACCTTCCCAAGTTTTTCTCCTTCAATCTTTTCACAGAATTGTTTTGTCAAGACTTCTTTCCAAGAAAATTTAACAAAAACTATGGATATTTAATCCGGCATGAACTCTCTTCTTCAGTGCATGTATATGTGTCCTCCTTTTCATCCCCAAGGCAGAAGCTCAGATGATGGGGCAGACTCAATACCACTGCTATGATTTCCACGTGGAAAAGAAACAGTAGCTCCTGCTGAAAGGAACATCTCATCTCCTTTAAGAGGACTGACCTGTTCAAGTGAACTTTCATTTCAGTGGCAAAAGCCTTGGATCTCTGAAGGTTTTTCTTTTTTAAAAGGAGAATTGGGAGTTGTGAAAAGATTAACCTAGCCTATTTAAAGTGCACGCAGCTGTCATAAACGTGTACATAAAGTGATCTGTTATGATGGCTATTTCATGTAGGCATTGTCACACAACGCTATTAATTCCAGGGGGAAATAATTGGTTTTCATGAACAGGATCAAACTGATGAGATAATGTCCATGTCATTTAATCATTTTTATTTTTAATTTCATTCATTACTTTGGCTCTATGTTTAGCCCTTCCCATCCCCTTTTCCGGGGGGGAAAAATAATTAAACTTCTACATTTTCTCTCTTTTAGTCTTAATTGTTCCTTGTCCTGGGTACATGCTTTGCAGCTATCTCTATATACAGCCTTGCTCCTATGTGGCCTTTTGCTTTGCAACAATCCCAAGGGCTCTTTGATACTTTAAGGAACTTTCAGGGATAAAATGCCAAAAGAGATGCCTACAGAACTCTTGAAAGAAGACAGAGAATGCGTCCACAGAGCTCAAGTAAGAGGGATCATGGTAATAAGGATGGTGAAATGCAGCTATTTCTCTGCTGTAATTGCATTCTCAGGTCTCCAGCAGCTTTTTGGATGAGTTGTTCCTGGTTGGGAAAGGACTGAGCCACAGGTTCAATCTAACATCTGCTGTGAAGAGAAGGTATAGGCAAGAATGCCAGCTTTATTCATACTTGTGCCTTATGCAAAAGTCTCTGCTAGTAGTTAGGAGAGTTCCAGATAATTTGGGGAACATTTTGTCCAGCAAAATGAAATTTTGAAATTCTGGGCTTAGACAACTTAGAACTACGCTGCCTTCGGTATGACCTAAGCGTAGTTCATAAAATTATTTGCTACAATGTCCTACCTGTCAATGACTACTTCAGCTTCAACCACAACAATACATGACCACACAATAGATACAAACTTAAAGTGAACCGCTCCAAACTCGATTGCAGAAAATACAACTTCAGCAACAGAGTGATCAGTGCCTGGAATGCACTACCCGACTCTGTGGTTTCATCCCAAAACCCCCAAAATTTTAACCTTAGACTGACTACTGTTGACCTCACCCCATTCCTAAGAGGTCAGTAAGGGGCGTGCATAAGTGCACCTGAATGCCTACCGTCCCTGTCCTAATGTTCCCTTTTACTTTTATTCATTTCATGTATTCAAATTATGCATATACTTATATGTATTATCTAATACGAGATTGACAAAATAAATAAATAAAATAAATAAATAGCATGAGACAACCACAACTACCAAGATCAGTTTTATTCCATACATACTCATGTTATTCTATGCAAGCTAGCACCTCTAATCAAGAGACAACTTTGCAAACCAACATAGAGTAGCCCTAATATGAGGTACATTTACTGAATTGACAGAGAATGGACAAACATCTGCTAAGCAGAAGTTAATATTCTGGTTATGGTAATCCAGTGATCTATTTTTATCTGGAAAAACTGTTTTCAATAGAGAAATTGGAAGGAAAGGATGAAAGGGAATGAGTAATTCTAACTTTTTTCTACTTCAAATTATTACTTGTAAGGAGGGATTGATGAAAGTATTTTCCTTTTTTAAAGAGGTTCACTGATGTATTCTGTTCATGTGATTTGAAATGGAAAAATGCCAAGCAATCTATCTTTTGCTCGCCAAAATCTTCCCTTCAGTTCAAACTGGGTGATAGCATGACTCTGACTATATCATAGTCTGAGCCTAAGGGCTGATATGCATTGCCTGATTGCTGTGTTGCAGAACCAGCATTTTTGAAAGGTAGAATTGAATGACATTGCCATTTGCTAATACCTTATCTTCAGAATAACGTCAGGTCAAGTTTTTCTATTCTACTTTCAAAGTACACTTTTCCCTGTTACATTGTCAATAAGTGCTACTGCCCACCTGGGAGAGGGCACTTCTGCTTTTTGCAGGTTAAGCTCAGAGCTGCTCTTTTCATTAATAGATGCTTGAGAACTATAAATTATCTCATCGTTGCATTCCCAGATGCCGTGCCAGACTTCAAGAAGCATTGGACAAAATTGCAAAGTATACGTTCATTTAATATTGGTGGGCTGTAGGCTGCCTGCCTTTGCCATAGGATCAGAAATGAAGGGGAAGGGGTGGGGATTGATGCTGTATAGGTTGCTTGTCCTTGTGTCAAATCTATACAGCAAACCAGACCAAAAATAAACTCCATGGAAGCCTAAAACTACATTGAAATCTGCTGTAGTAATATAATGTTGCAACTTCTTTTATATTCATGTGGATTAAGGGGGTGTCTATCTGAGATGTTCTTTAAATCCACCCTCACTGTTTGAATTCAAGAAATGTTTTTCTCTTCATTGCTTTGGTAACGGATCTTCCATATCTCCATCAAGGTTATCTTCTTTACTTGATAGGCTTTGCTTTCCCTCATCTGCAGCTCTCTAGATATACAACAATACCTATAATATTCAAACTCCCATAAAATCCAGATAGAATTCATGACCAATATAATAGAGAGGGCATCATGTTGAGAAATATTTCATATGACCATATCTGTGTGTGTTCACACACTCATGTGTACAGTAATTTTTATTGAAAGAGAAGCATACACAGGATTAAAAAAACACAGAAAAAGAACAATATAAAAGATTAAAAGGATTAAAAACACAGAAAAGGAAAAAAGAAAAAATATAAAAGAATAAAATAAAAAGTGAGGGACATCAAAAGACAAAACAAAAGGAATATCTAAAAAAGGACTTCTGATCTGCAGCAGTTATAGACATTATTACTTTACTATCTCTACCCTCCCAAATTACATATCTTGGCTCCCTTCTTCCCATTAACAACTCCTTTTGGATCAGTAAATCCAGAAATCACCAGTTCATTTTTATTCTTTTCCAGCCAAAAGTCCAGAAAGCATTTCTAGCCTTTTATAAAAGTTATTATTCCCTCCTTAATTAAAAAAAGGTCAATTTAGTCATTCCTGCAAATTCTGCCATTTTCACAATCCATGACTATCATTCTAATGAAGAAACGGGAGAAGTCACACCATGTCTACACTACCTTTGTACATCACAGAACAGTATAGATTAGTCTAAGACATATCATAACCAGGTTGTAAATCAACCTGCCTATTATATAGGTAGTCCTTGACTAAATAGTTCATTTAGTGACCATTTCAAATTACAACAGCCCTGAAAAAAGTGACTTATGACCATTTTTCACGCTTACGACCATTGCAGCAATCCCATGGTCATGTGATCAAAATTCATATGCTTGGCAACTGACTCATATTTATGACACTTGCAGTGGCTATTCTAATGTTTTACTGTATTATCTATTGTTATGGATTCTAAAGTAACTGAATGGTCCCTCGGAAAACTTAAAATAAAGTACATAACCAACCAAAAATTTTGTTCTACAGTGGCTTGAACAGTTTCCATTGAAATACAGTGGTCCAGTTTGTGGAGATAAGCTTGATTGTTTAACTTTTGAAACAACATTTATTATAGACATAGCATGCAGACTGAATAGAGCCAGTATAGTTTCAACTAATATCCACATTTGAATGCCTTCATTAAAATAAAAAATTGTTGGTACTGTATTTTCTCCAATCAACATATATCACACACTCCATGTACATTTGCCGAGAATTTTAAAACTTCAAAATCTTTGACAACTAATCCCCTCTCCAACTGCCTCACTAAAATTGTATTGACAATGGGAAAAAGTATTCAAGAACTGTTCCATGGGAGGAAAGAAACAAGGGTTTGCTTTGCAATAAATTGTATGATTTGATTGTATCCAATAATGTTAATCTGTTTCTTGAACCAAAATGGGCAACACATCGAACAAATAAAAATGTGCTTGTGAATGATGTGTTGACAGCTTTGTGCCCATCATGAATTCATCTCAGGGTGAGGTATCCATCTGTTATGTATTTCAGCAATTGTATTAAGCACTTTAAAGATTGGTAAGCTCATAAGAATCTGCCAATATATTCTGAATATAAATAACCACCACATGCTATAGAGAGAATAGAATCTTTGTCACTGTGAGTGTGAGTTTAGGAGATGTACCCCATCAGAAAGATTATGGCATCTGTATTAAAGACATTAATTTATAACTTGCTTTGAGGTATTACTTAGAAAATTTGCTTTAGCTTAATAAGAAAACAAATATCCAAAAAAGTGCTTTATTTACTGTATATATGGAAATATGCAGTCTTTCAAGTGAGCATAACTTTCTATGAACAGATGCCATTTTTGTTCATGAGGCAATTACTATGGACTTCATTATGGATAGAGAAGAAATTTATTCACTCCAGATTTTTATTGAATCAGTTTGCCTCTCTTGACTTATACAGACACTCCTGGCAGGACTACGTTGTCTTTTTTTTTTTTAAATTAACATGTTTTATTTGCAGTTTTCTTTTCACACCATACATATTTTGTGGACAGTGTATTGACTGGGTCAAGTCTTTTTTAAACAACGCTAACAATAATAATACAAATAAATATGTGTAATCCTAATCTTCCAACTTCAACAATACTATTCTCTTTTCATAATCCTTTATCATTTTCCCCATTAATTCATTTAAACATAGATAACATTTCTTTGCGCCATGTATTTGTTATCCCCTACTAAATTACTAATATTTAATATTTTAAAAATTATTCATTATTCCACCATAACTTCAATATTCCAAATGTGTAGATTACTAGTAAAGCCAAATATTAACAATATTTAATCAATCTC
>QLTV01001146.1:966189-1000560 GCA_003457575.1 Thermophis baileyi
TCACACTTTTTAACATCAAGAATATTTCTTCATATGCCTCTATCATCCCCTGTAAATCCATTTTATAACAATTTAATAAAAAATACTCAGTATATTTCTATAGTTCCAACGTCTCAATATTTAAAAACTCCTGCTTAATAAAATTTCATCAATCCCATAATTATACCTTCAAGACCCCTAAATTTATGATCTTTAAAATTCTTTAGTAATTTACAGCCTTATAGTTTTCCGATTATATACCTTCCCAATTGTCCAAATTTTAAAGTCTTATTTAACTTTCCTTCTTTTCTCTTTTCTTCTATCACCTTTCTTCTTTTGTCTCGTAGAATGTTCTGTTGAATAACATTAATAGTCCAAATCCAAGTTAATCCACTAGATTCCTCCAATCTTTCAAATCCATAATCCAATAGCCAATTTTAATAAAGTTTAGTTATTTGCAAGTTAGTTCCTTTTAAAAATCTTCAGAAGGGGGGAAAAAAACTCATTAAATATTCTCAAATTATCCAAGTCGTCTTGTAACATAAAGTCAAGGTCAGGCATCTTCCAGATGTTATTACTTCTATTCTGTGTATTAGACTTTGTGTGTATTGAGTTCACTTTCACTGAGTATGCTGTGGCTATAGTGCTGTAGTACTTCTCTTCTTCCAGTAGATGACTCTCTTACTCCCAAATCCAACATTAAACAGTCTGTCAAAAACAGCTGATTATCCAATAAATCCAGGGGGTTTAAAAATACAAATAAACAAGACAGTTTCTCCCAAAAATCACCTTTCAAATTGTTTAAGCTTTTTTCAAGCTTTCTGTGTTTTAAAGCTTCCCTTGGGCTTCTTTTGCCTCTTAATTTTCAGGGGGTTTTTTCTCTGTGTATTTAGTCGCCCCTTTCTTAAGCTTGGAAGTTATCTTTTAAAATTCTTGTACCTAAATCAGGTCTTTAGAGTAAAAGTTGGTAATTATCTCACCCAGTTTCAATGCTCTGTCCACGAACTGCTCCAGCACAAATCTTGTGGTCCTGGTTGTCCCAGCTTTGTGACTTCCAAAAATGGCCGTCGTTCCTGCTGCCATTCGGGAGAGCTTGCTTTGGACCTAACGAGGAAATTGCAAGTTCCTTGTGGTCAACAAAGTGCCTCTCCTTCCTTCACCACCCCTACAAGGTGGCTATGACCCCGTAGGGTCTCCCAACAGCGGTTAACGGCTGGATTTCACAAGGCTCGGCGGAGCCTGCTATTTTCCAGCCGTTCTCGCCAAGACATCAACCAGAAGTCCAGGACTACGTTGTCTTGAACAACCTTTCCAAGCTTTGATGCTCTCCAACTATATGAGCATCAAATCACAATGTTTCTAGTTAGCATGGCAATTGCAGAGAATTCTGGGAACAAAATGTTCACACATTTGGAATTCATTTCCAGTGACTCATATGTTACACTGTCTTTTCTGATCCTCTGGAAAACATACCAAGAGCCATGGCAACTCTGTCTCTTCTTGGGCTTCCCCATTCCTTGCTCTCTATGATCCCTTCTGCCTGATGAGACTTGGCTGCTTAAACTGGAATACAAAATCAGCGTTTTAGAATTTGCGATACAGTAAAAACAATGTAATAAGGAAAAATGCAGACCAATGAGTGTGTTAGAGGGAACAAAAATGCATTATATTAAGGAAAAGTACATACATTAAGAAAAAACATAAAAACATATTGGAATATCCATGTAGAGTTTGGCACAGTGAAGAAATGCTAAGTGGTCTAAAATAAAGTTAGAGAGAGTAACCCAAAATTGAGAGTAACCCAACCTAGTTTTCACACTAATATTCAAACATGTTGGAAATCAACATAGGTACAAAATTATACTGATCAAACAACAGAATGAGGAATGGATAAATGTATAAAAATAAATGGATATTTTTGACTTTCTAGAACAATTTTAAAACTTACAAAACCTGAACTGAGAATGGAGCAGAACACATAGAGTAAGTACATGGGTTGTGAGAGATATAGCCCCATGCTGCCTCCTCCATGGATCTGTGCCTTCATAGATTGAATATTCATCTTAGGACAAGATCTGGAACTTTATATCTAAAGTTTGAAGCAGCCTAATAGAGTTGCTTTGGATCTTGTTTATCTTTAAGGTAATCAAGCAGATTTGCAGTTCCAGGTTAGTACATGGTTTAGAACACTTAAGATTAATCCTACTTCTGATGAGTTGTCAGAAAATTGCAATACACTTCTCAGCTGTGACCCTGCATGCCGAAATGTAATTTTTTTAAAAAAAAGTGGTGTCCAAAATGCAAATGTTAAATATAAAACACATACAAAAAAACCCCCCCTACAAACAGGTTTGATGAAGAAACAGAATTATGATTGAGTACAGGCAAATCTGACATAAACCAGCAATAGATGATTATTCCCCATTGGAAACCAAGGCTAGAAAAAAAATGTAGTAATTCAATCTCTGGCATATTTCAACCAAAGAAACCCGAAGATCTGGAGTATGGCCTCTGTAATCAGATATAGTCCTTCATTTCCTACCCAGGTGTTCCTGTTTCAGTTTTAATGTTCATTGCAGTAATCATTTCTATGGCTCTGCTCTTTGTGGGATTCATGCAAGACATCAAGCCTAGTCAGGCTTGTTGTGTTTGAAAGTTTCAGCTTGCAGACAATTAAGGCGGTTAGAGAGAGGCAAGGGCTCCCTTATCTCCAACGGATGGGAAATGAGGTCCAAAGGAAGATCTGTAGTTTGTTTGTTTTTTAAATTCAAGGTTGTGTTATTTGATTTGTTGGAAAGTCATGTACTCAATATTTCTACAGCATCTTTTCTATTGTAGAATCAGTAGTTCTCAATCTTTTCTTCACCACGGACATCCTTTTGTGGCCACAGACCATGGCTTCGGACCACCAAGACTTAACTCAAGATTTAAATCATAACATTTCTTCAAGCCTTTGCGGACCTCCTGTGATGACATCACGGCCCCATAGGGGTCTGCAGACCACTGTGGTAGATCATTCTTGTGCTTTATTTATAATATAACACAGAACTTGTTAAAATAGGAAAATGTATGGTTTAAAAAAAAATCAAAACTAGCATTGTTTTACTTCATAGAATCAAGTAAAACTATTCACAAGCAATGGTTTTTAAATCACTTCTCATTAATGCTGTAGCACATACTCAGAAGAGAATATAAAGTGTGTCTTATAAATTTTCAGTGTGACCTATCATGTAAAGAAAAGTAGGTTACTGCTCACTTCATAAATGTTCAAATTGCACTCTATTTTAAAAAAAAAGTACAGAAAAGAGATCAGATAGAGAAAGTAACTGATACAGAGTACAGAATTATATTAGCTGCAGCACATCACAAGGAATAGGATGTTATATTGGCTTTATTATCTATTTCTAGTCCTGCTAGTTTTGACTTGAAAAGCTAAGTGCTTCTTCCTGAATCTATAGATTTCTCTTTCATACTAACTTCTTCAGATCATCTTTTTAATTCTTATTTCATATTGTCTTAAGCAACTGATGTGAAATGGAGAAACATCCAATACTGAAATGGGTCTGAATGTACTGTATAATTCTGCAACTTTGGAACTCTAACTTTCTTAGTTCTTTTTTTCTGTTTTCCACACCTCTTCTGAGTATCTCTCAGATATAAAATTATTTGAACTGGAAATGCTTTTAAGGAGATGGCTCTCAATCATAGATATATGTCTACATTTTTATATGAACAGAGTAATGTTAGATTCTAATTCTGACATTTTAGTAAGAAAAAACATTTTCACACTAGAAATAATAATAGAGATGAGGAAGACAGACCTTGCCATGCAGTTGCTGTGTTCATAATCCTCCTTTCTCCCTGCTATTACCCAGGAAGTCAGTCCCCCGTATCTGTCTTTCTTCTTTTATGTTCTCCTTTTTGTCCTAGCCAATTTCACTAGCTGTTTGTTTCTCAGAATTCCTTGTCATATGAATTTAAATTACGTGCTGACACTCAATGGCTCACTTTCGACTGTGTTTATGTGATGAGTGAATTTAATATGCTCAGTAACAAAATAGAATCAGAATTGGCTGCAGAAATTACTGATTTACATTTATATAAATGTAAAATCTACCACTATACAGGCATCACTAAATTATGAAGGGTAGGCATGTTAGAAACCAAGCAGCATTTAACAATAGTTGTTAGGCTGCAGTACTGTATAAAGAAATGTTTCATTTTTAAAAAGGTAACTTATGTGCATTGACCAGAATCCCCATTGTCCAATAAGGCTACTTTGTATACTGCCTTAACTGATGTTCGTACCATATTTCATAAGTTTCAACTTCTTTTAATGTATGTAACTTCTCGCTGTTTCAAGAATTGAAGTTGAACATTGAAAAATTCAAGATGTCATAGTATGTGTGTGTGTGTGTGTGTGTGTGTCTAGCTAGCAACTCATTGTCCCATCTTGCTGGCTGACTTCCTTCTTTTCTTAAGGCTGTTCTTGGCTCCGATGAGCTCCTGCTGACTGCCTGGAGTTAGGCAGGCCGTGAGTTTCAGCTGTCTGGATGCTGGGATGCGGAGGAAGTAAACAGATTTTTCAGGATATGAAGTGGGAGCAGCAGGCTGCACTGAGAATGACTCAAATTACTACATCTTCCTTAAAGGGAAAAGACAGATCATTACATGCCACTTGTTAGTACTCATCCCAGAAGAATAATCTTTGGAAAAGTTATCATGCAAATTTGGCTTATGCTGAAAAGAACCCTAGAAATAGGGAGGGTGCACAAAAATAATTTCTAAAGGCTTTCAAACCAATTTGAAAAATGAAGGATAATTATTATCTGTCAAAAGTGAAAAGTTCATCAGCTTTTCTTCAGAAAGTAAACATGATTTCTGTAAGAGGCTAAAAAATATCCTAGCAATGGGGAAGTGTAAATGTAATAATGACATTAAAACCCATCAGACTAAAAGGACTGTATATAAAACCTTATTCCTCATAATTTATTTTGTCTTTATTTTTGGTCTTGCTGGCCATTCTCTGGGATTCATTGTTCCTATTTGAACTGTTCCCATAATTTATATCATTTTGTCACTCTGAGTAGCTTCTGCAAATGATGACCTTTTAGCCATTTGAAAAAGAGCTCAGATACAATTGCTCCCGTGCAATGCAATGGCTGACAATTAAACAATCTCTACCTGAGAGCCACAGTAGCATTTTATTGCATCACAGGAAATCATTTCAGATGGGCTTAAAAGAGTAGATAAATTTATGGAGAAAAGGGATATAAATTAAATCCCTTAAATACCAGTCGCTAGGAATCAGCAGTGGATGCACACACATTCAAAAGAAGCATAGCTTGCATTGCAAATTTGCTCTGTTGCAAATTTGACATACATGGACATCACTGCTCTGTTCACCACTTTTTCTCAGAGCTAGAAAACCTGATATATACTGATTGGTGCCAAGCTGGGCAACAAGATTTGGTTTCTTTTTTGCAGGACTACTGACTTGGTTTTTTTGGGGGGGGGGCCACAGGAAGTCTGCTATCTCTGACCACTAAGATTTCTAGAGTGCCAAGAGGGTTGAGTAGCTAGTTTAGCTGCTCTTAAAAAGAACTCTTGGATCACTGTAAGACAGTTGTGTGTGGTTTATGACTTCATTTCAGATGGGCTTAAAAGAGTAGATAAATTTATGGAGAAAAGGGATATAAATTAAATCCCTTAAATACCAGTCGCTAGGAATCAGCAGTGGATGCACACACATTCAAAAGAAGCATAGCTTGCATTGCAAATTTGCTCTGTTGCAAATTTGACATACATGGACATCACTGCTCTGTTCACCACTTTTTCTCAGAGCTAGAAAACCTGATATATACTGATTGGTGCCAAGCTGGGCAACAAGATTTGGTTTCTTTTTTGCAGGACTACTGACTTGGTTTTTTTGGGGGGGGGGGACACAGGAAGTCTGCTATCTCTGACCACTAAGATTTCTAGAGTGCCAAGAGGGTTGAGTAGCTAGTTTAGCTGCTCTTAAAAAGAACTCTTGGATCACTGTAAGACAGTTGTGTGTGGTTTATGACTTCATTTCAGATGGGCTTAAAAGAGTAGATAAATTTATGGAGAAAAGGGATATAAATTAAATCCCTTAAATACCAGTCGCTAGGAATCAGCAGTGGATGCACACACATTCAAACACACATTCAAACTATATTAGGTACAAAGCAAAAGCAGTTGGCCCAGTGAGATACAGTTCCAGGAGAAAGGTGAGCCCCAGAGGAAGAAGCTATCATAGAGAATATGGCTGTTGTAATTCTGCCACCCAAGCCCTATTTTTAAAATAATAAAGTTGTGCCAGTGCCCTAAAGGTGATCTTGGTACCTATTCAATTGTTGTCAAGAAAATTGCAGCATTTAAAAAATAAACCTTGGATATATATGTTGAATGCTGAAAGCTCAGATGAGTTCCCAGTTGTATTAACAAACCAACACAGAGGAGTAACATCCATTAGCACAAGAGAACTTTTTATTCATTCATTTATTCATTTATTTATTTATTTTTGTCAAGCATATATAAGATTACAGTAAAAGTATAAACATTTATATATGAGATGGTTATGAGTACATGGGAACATTAGGACAGGGGCGGTAGGCACGTTGGTGCGCTTATGCACGCCCCTTACAGACCTCTTAGGAATGGGATGAGGACAACAGTAGACAGTCTAAGGTTAAAGTTTTGGGGATTTGGGGAAGAAACCACAGAGTCAGGTAGTGCATTCCAGGCATTGACCACTCTGCTGCTGAAGTCGTATTTTCTGCAATAGAGTTTGGAGCGGTTTACCTTAAGATTGTATCTATTGGGTGCTCATGTATCGTGAAATATCTCTGGACTCTCTCAATTGTATTAATGTCTGATATGTAATGTGGGTTCCAGACAGATGAGCTGTATTCGAGAACTGGTCTAGCAAATGTTTTGTATGCTCTAGTTAGCAGTACAATATTACCAGAGAAGAAGCTACGCAAGATTAGGTTAACAACTCTTAATGCTTTTTTAGCAATGTTGTTACAGTGGGCTCTGGCACTTAGATCATTAGAGATGAGTACTCCAAGGTCCTTAACAGAGTGAGGGTCGTCTACAAGGTTGTGTCCATCCAGCTTGTATTTTATGTTCTGATTTTTTTTGCCAATGTGAAAAACAGAGCATTTGTTGGTTGAGATT
This sequence comes from Thermophis baileyi, assembly GCA_003457575.1. Lineage (NCBI taxonomy): Eukaryota > Metazoa > Chordata > Lepidosauria > Squamata > Dipsadidae > Thermophis > Thermophis baileyi. The sequence goes on from QLTV01001146.1 coordinate 973,372, forward strand.
TGAAGTTGCCAATTGTTTGACCATTCTGACACATAGTCAAGGTCTTTTTGAAGGGTAGCAGCATTGTCGGTAGTGTTGAATAGTTTTACATCATCAGCGAGGAGAACGCAGTTGCTTTTAATATGATCGCAAAGGTCATTTACTGTATGTAAAGTATAAAAAATGTTGGCCCTAAAACGCTGCCTTGGGGCACACCGCTGTTAACAGGTACAGGATTTGATATAGCGTTCAATATTTTGACCACTTGTTGCCTGTTTGACAGGAACGCAGTTATCCATTTATGCAGGAGGCCAGAAATGCCATAAGATTGCAGTTTTAGAAATAGTTTGTTGTGCACCACTTAAAGTCTTAAAATTTAAAGTCTGTGGCTGGTCCCATTAACGAAAGGAAGCCCAAGTAAAATTAGGATTGCCACTGCAAAAGTGCTTTGATGGGTATTTTAATGAGGTGTTAAACTGATTGTCTAGCAATTCATCTCAATATTAGAGAACCCATCACACTATTCAACATCCAGTTATTTTCTATACATATATCAGTGATTCTCAGCATGTGGTGCATAGATCACTGCTGGTCCAAGAAAGGCTGTCATGTGTCTGCTGCCATAGTCTGATATTTGTGCTTCATAACTCAGTCTGTACCCCAGGCCAAATGGAAGAAATCATGTGATATTAAGATGACTACCCTTCCTGCCCCATAGCATTCCTTGTATAATATCTCAGTAGTAAGGCCAGCACAGACAGCAAGCAACATGGGGTACTTTTTAAAAGTCAGTTGCAAGAAAGCAGGAAGGCTGAAGGAACTGTGGATAGAGCAGAGGAGATTAACAGGAGTAGGAAAGGCAGAAATGGGATAGAAAGAAAAACAATAGAGCAGCAATCTTTCTTTCCCATTCACTGATACAGTATCTCTCTCTCTCCATTCTGCCATGTGTGGTCTTCAGCTTTGCCAGGAGTTGCAAAAACCGATAGCTTCAAGATGCAGCATGAGAAAGTTTTGTGCATATATATGACTTCCATTTGGGATTGGGACTATCCACCTCTGCTAATCAAAGAAAGTGAAAAAGCGAGAGGACCAATCTCCTCTTCCCCAGGCTCTCGATTTCAAACAAACAAAAAATACAGCCCAAATTGAATTGCCATCAATGCTGTGACTCCAACTCCAAAATAATTTGTTATTAAAAATTCAAACCCCCTTCCTGATGTGAAATATATTTAAATGTGGGAAGGTGCATGAGAATCAGGGAACATGCTCTGCAGCCATTCATGCACTAGGAAAAGGAATATCAACTTCATTGGTTTTTCACAAAGTTATTATTCCCTTGACCTTCCTGGGTAAGGGTCTGCTTTTTCCAGTAGCTAAAGGAGAAATGGCCATGGAAGAACATAGTCCAGGAGCAATCCAATGGGGCTATTGGAGACTAGCACTTATCTACTTGCCAAAGACATGTAACATAAAATGCATGGGAAATTGTTGTCTGTTTTTCCCATGGAAAACCTCATTTCAAAAACAGGATGGTGAAAACTAGAAGCTCTGTTGTTATGACCTCTATTTAACAAATGTTAGGCAAAGAGCCCTGTGCATGTTTAGAAAGTTATAAGTTAGGGTGTCAATTCCCAGCCCGCGGGCCAGATGTGTCACGTGCTGGCCATGCCCATCCCCATTTTAGCGAAGGGGGAAAAGTTGTGATACGTCACGTGACAACAACGTGATGACGCGAGTTTGACACCCCTGTTATAAGTCATCTATCTGTGTATATCAAACATTTCATCTAACATTTCTGGGGAAAACAGGATATAAATGTAATACTTCTGGAAATAACCATTGCATTTTGGCTGATAATGAACAAAGGACCATATGAAACTCTCCACACAGACACACAATTATCAGCAAACATTACAAGGTAGCAATAGAGCAAGGATGGCAAAAGTAAAACTGAACATCCTACAGAGCACTAGCTTACACTATTTGTAAGCTACTTTACCTATTACATATTTACCTATGGAAAATAGTTGTATCCCATCAAAGACTGGAATCAAACTTGATTTTTTTATTATTATATGTCTATATCCAGGTAGGTTTTTGGGATGTATTATGGAAGTGATTTCATAATGCATATAGCCCTGGGATTTCTTGGTCATCTCCCATTCAAGTATTAAACAGATCTCACTCTGCATAGCTTATTTCAAGATCAGTTAATGATAATCCTCTGCAGCCACCTGCTGTGACCAATCTCCCATTAGCCTCTACAAAGCTTTGAAGGAATGAATCTGCTTCTATAATGCTTTGTGTGATGCATCCCTTCAAAGCTGTGTCTTAAAGAACAAAAGACATGTTTTACTTCACAGCGTTCTGATGACCTTCAATACAGTAGCCAAAAGAGGAAAAGTCAGAGCATTTACTCTGCAGTAAGAAATAACCTATCAAGGTAAATGAGGGACAAACATCTTTATCCCGTCTCAAAAAATTACTTGCAATTAATAACATTATTGTGAGATACTGCTCCAGCTGCCAGTTCAACAGCCCTTGCCATGGCTTAACCATACCATTATGTTAGTAAATGTTAGTAAATGTTGGGTTTTTCCCCAGTTGCAGTACACTTCCGTGTGATTATCTCCATTCCATCTCACTAATAGTTGTGTTTGATCTAGCCCAGGGTGTCAAATTCATGATGACACGTCGTCAGGTGGCGTATCACAACTTTTCCCCCCTTCGCTAAAATGGGAGTGGGCATGGCCAGCGTGTGACGCATTCTACCCTATTTCTATGTAATCTGAAAGCCATAAATATTTATGTATGGTTAGCCCTTTGGACCTAGATTATTGAAAAAGAGTAAACTTGTGGTAATGTATGGGTAATTTGCAGGACCTTTTAAGATTTGTCACTTGAGCACCTACATTCTGCCACATCCAGACATTTTCTTCTAATTGCATCTTATGTCAATGTAGTTTTTTTCCCTATAACTTTTTGTCTATTAAAATCAACATTTGAATTAATGGACTTGTGTAACAAAATTTATAATATTAAAATAAGTTGATATTTAAATATGGGCTTATGTACAGTACACTGAGACCTCTTCAAATGGGCCCAGAGGAATTACTACCTTGTTCCCTTGATTTTTTGGGGGAGGAGGAGCAACTTTTGTTGTTATTTTGTATTATGTTATTGTTTGGTGTGTTTTTATCTATGAACTGCCCAATTGGGAGCCAACTGGTGTAAAAAAAATAAAAAATAAAGGTGATCCTGATATCTTCTTTCTTCTACATGTTCTTCTACATTCAAAGTAAAATGGGAACTTGAAAATTCAGCTCAGCTACTTGTGATTACCTGTTCTTGTTACTGTTTAGATTACCCTCTCTTGGGTTGCCTTATTCTAGACTCAGACTTCAATAGATTGCAATGAAGCCATGTACAATTAAATAAATTTAGAGATTGAATCGATTAGAGCCTTACTGGATTTTGACCAGCTTTTAAGGACAGATTAGAGGTTACTGTGTTTAGATAAAGTGTTTTTCTCTGTATTAAAATGTGGTTGCTACTCTAAAGTGATCTGTGGTCAAGTTCCCTTCCAAAGTTTATGCTGAGCATAAGCATTTAATTATTTTCACATGTTTTTTTTCTTGGAACTTCTATTAAAATCCATATAGACATAGATCTTTCATAGCTTTTCAATGCCTTCAAAATGCAGCTATCATCTGCTTTTATTTTAGCACCATGTAGCAGTTTTATAATCAACCACAGTAGTTTATTTTATCTTGTCCTGTAACTTAAGATTGTATGGGGAAGCAATTAAAAACAGTGATTATCCAACATAGAAGAATGCTATAGTATAGAAAGAGAAAAGCAGAAAGCAGACTTCTGGGGAAAAAAAACTATTTTATACTGAGCTAGGATTACAATTTTTGATTCAATAGATAGTGTTTTAAGGTAGAAAAACAGATGCAATCCCAATAGCCAGTTGGGATTATCATCAAATGAAATATGAATATAGAGACAAAATAAATTACAGTGGCATTTAACATGCAGGGTTTAAAAATACAAGTGCCATCTATTGGAGCTAAGGAATTATATAGTTCCGATAAGACATACAGAGTACTTAGATGTCTCTCTCCCTAAATTCTGTTGCATAAATTCTGACACTGGAATGAAAATCCTACAGGTGCTAATGGAAAACAATAACATTGCAAGGGGGGAAAAAATCAAGAACCCTCAAATCAGGTTTTACTACGCTGACTTAGTAATGCAATTTTTTCAGTAACTGGATTATGTGATTTGCTACTTATTTAGAGATGTTTTCAACTTCCCAGTCTATTTTCCTGTCTTGGTATTTGCTGGTAGAATTCCATCAATGAAGGATGAACCAGACAGAATCCCTGCATCACTTCCAAGCCAAGACAAGTCCTGCCAAGTATGGCAACCTGATCAACCATGCTGCAATTAAACATACTAATTTTAGAAAAAGAGAGAAATAAATTGATTTCTTTTCTCATACCTACCATGTTATAAATGTGATCTGTCCCTGCCAATTGGTAATATTTGCCATTTATAGTAAATATGCACATTAAAATGTAAAAAAATATATAGTTGAGTTCAGTGGTGGGTTTCAATTTTTTTACTACCGGTTCTGTGGGCATGGCTTGGTGGGTGTGGCATGGCTTGGTGGGCGTGGCAGGGGAAGAATACTGTAAAATCTTCATTCCCACCCCACTCCAGGGGAAGGTTACTGCAAAATCCCCATTCCCTCCCGATCAGCTGGGACTCGGGAGGCAGAGAATAGATGGGGTAGGGGCCAGTCAGAGGTGGTATTTACCAGTTCTCCGAACTACTCAAAATTCCCGCTACCGGTTCTCCGAACTACTCAAAATTTCCGCTACCAGTTCTCCAGAACTGGTCAGAACCTGCTGGAACTCACCTCTGGTTGAGTTACAATCATAAACAGAGTTTAATAAAAATCTGGTCATTGTTCCCTGACATTTTGAGCATCAATTTATGTTTCAATAGGATAATAGCTACTAGTTTGAGACCCGCATCCTTATCTTAAAGTCACTTAGATTGTACTATGTTACATCCAAAACCATTGAGCCATTTATGTGTCAGCACTCAAAGTTGTATAATTTCAACAGGCTGCAGCCACTTAAAAAACTTTCCATAAATTTAAAATCACAATGATTATGTTAACTATTTCCTATATAAAGACTTGAGTTTCACAAAAGAATCCTTAACCCAGACAAATTACAGCTCCTGCACTTCATGTATGCTATATTTGGCTGAATCAAGCTTACCAAGACAGTATTTAGTAGAATATCTATTGCAGATGAATCTCAGCAATATTAAGTTTCTATAGCAAATATGTTGAAAGGTGAAATGCTAACATATCTTGTTTCCATTTGATCGCTGACTGCTTGAAAAAAACATTTTTTTATAATCCATATTTATTAAGTTGTCCAATGATATGTTATAGATTGTAGGGCAATTTTCCCCAGTCTGTTATTTCCTGATGTCTTGGAAAAGTGGATTCCAGAAGGTCCATTCACTAAGGCCAACACATTTGAAGAGTACCAGAGTAGAAAAGATGGATTTAGAGCAGAGCAATGTTTCTCAACTATAGAAACTTTAAGATGTGTGGACCCAGCATGTTGGCTGGGGAATTTTGAAAGTTGCCAAAGCTAAGGAACATTGATCTAAGGGAGAAGAGAGGCTACTCCCACTGCTTCTCCTATGCCCTGCAACCTCCCTGCTCCTTTTCCATGTTCTTCCACTGAGTCCTTCTCAAGTAGCTTCATGAAAATCAGAGTTTGGGAGAGGTTTTCTTCCACCCTCCATGAACAGGAATTCCTTATGAGATAAATTCTATTCATAGAATATCTAGATTAAATCCTCCATATTTATGCATTGCCTTGACTAAGGAACAGCTATCTGGAAAATCAAGATTCCTGTTATGCAGATTAATATGCTTATCTTTTATGCTTATAAAAGTTATGCATAATTTTTTTCTTCCCTCCTGCTTTTTTGGTGGATGGGGGGGGGTTTGTAATTCAAATTCAGAACGGATATTTATCTTGTTGAGCCACAGTGGCACAGAGGCTAGAGTGCAGTACTGCAGGCTATTTCTGCTGACTGCCGGCTGCCTGCAATTTGGCAGTTCAAATCTCACCAGGCTCAAGGTTGACTCAGCCTTCCATCCTTCTGAGGTCGGTAAAATGAGGACCCAAATTGTTTGGGGGCAATATGCTGACCCTGTAAACTGCTTAGAGAGGGCTGTAAAGCACTGTAAAGCGGTATATAAGTCTAAGTGCTATTGCTATTGCTATTGCTACTATTAGCAATTGGTAGCAATAATAATTATCCCTTGTTTGAAAATTAAAACTTCATTTTCTGCAGTGGTCATGTTGAGTAAGAACATTCATGATTCATATTTCTCAAGGAATATTGAAGTAATGCCTTTTCTGCTGCAGTCAGTAACTATTTGTATTTTTCTTCCATTGCATTTAGTAACAGCACTTACACTTATATACCACTCCAAAGTGCTGTACAGCACTCTCTGGGCGGTTTATAATGTCAGCATATTGCCCCTAACAATCTGGGTCCTCATTTTACTGACCTTAGAAGGATGGAAAGTTGAGTCAACCTTGAGCCCTACCAGGATTGAACTCCTGGCTGTGGGCAGCGTTGGCTGCAATACTACATTCTAACCACTGAACCACCAGGGCTCCTAGGTTTGCTTATCTTTTAGCTTTTTTCATTGATTGATTTATTATATGCCATCAAATTGGCACACAGATTTTTTCCAGGAGGATCTTTCTCCAACCTGCTCCTTCATGTTGTCCTGCAGTATGCCCATCACAGCTACAATTGAGTTCATTCATCTTGCTGCTGGCTACCTCTTCTTCTCTTTCCTTCCATCTTTCCCATCCCAGCATTATAGACTTCTTCAAAGAGCTGGGTCTTTGCATATTGTGTCCAAAATATAATTTGAGCCTGATCCTTTATGCTTTGATACTTTTTTTCATCAGATCAATTATGCCCTTGTAGACAACTTCTAGCTCTAACTAGAACTTCTAACTAGAGTCTAGTTGTTCTTGAAAAAGCAGCCCATGATAACATGCACCTTTCAAATTAACCTAAAAAGAAAGAAAATGGCTGCAATTTGTTGCTAAACAGTGGGAGGGACAAGAAATTGTTCAGTTCCATCATACAATTTATACAATTAATAATATTTCATAAGCCAACTTCTCTGCAAACTGTTTTGATTTTTATTAAATACAATTCACAAGGCTGTCATTTTCCAGACTTAAGAATAAAACCAGAAAACTTTAACACTCTACAGAAGAGGATTGCGATATTGGATCCTTGCCTGAGTAAGCTCTGAAACCCTAAAGAGGAGGAAGGTTAGTAGTAATAAATAACAACAATGCCTAGAGCGTTTTTTCAAATTTCAACAAGTTCCTGGGTGTGTACAAAAAATGTGTGGTTTCTGAATTATAAATACTACCACAAAAACATGTACAAAAGCTAATGGTGTATCTACAGAATACCAAACTATTACTAAGAGTACTTTGAAGTTCTGGCTCAATATTTGTGTTCTCAAAGGCATGACAGCTGCTAAAATTTTAAAAAAATGTATTCACAATGTAAGGAACAAAATATGTATGTTAAATCAGCTCTTTACCCAAATTAGCTGTTAATTTTATGGGCAGTCTGTTTCAGATATCCACAACAACAACAACAAAAGTAACATTTCTCACAGTAACGTATGATAATTTAAAAATGCACTTTTGATTATTAACATCCCAAAATTCAGTGTTTAGTTCCATCTGTTCCACCTGAAAAGGAAATACATGTCCACCTGGGAATAGCAGATAGCATGTGTAAATTCTCTTGAAAAATTATGAAACTGCCCCTAATATTAATTCTTACATCTTCCTAATCCATTCAACAAGTTCCCCAAGCCACAGCCTACTACAGGGATTTCAATGGCTATTTCAGAACATTCATCGAACTCTATAAACAAATAAATAAGGAAGTAAGGAATTAAGGAATTATGGCCAACTACAGCACTCAGGTTTTATCTTTTTTACAAATATTCAGCAGGTATTCCAAGATGGATGGAGATTTGTTCTTTTTGGATAGAATCTAATATACTACTATTGGCAACAGTTTCAGGAAGTCTTCAAGGAAGTGGATGATCATCTGACAGGCCTGTTAGGTCTGTCAAAAAGGAGAATAAATAATTTCACAAAAAGCAATATAATATGTATGTAACAACTTATAAGAAGGATGTCTAAGAGAGGAGGATGATTAAATCCAGATTAAGTCAGATAAATTATATTTTCTTGAAACTCAAGAGAAAAGTTAGCAATGAATTAAACCTCATAGAAATTATTTGGGATTTAATTTGCTATTCCATTCTTTGTCCAAGAAGCTACCCACCCTCCATCCATATTATTGCGCTATAACACCAGGTGGTTTACAAATAGCAAAAACATAAAACTACTGCAAAAATTCCCAACATCCCCAAATATTACACTTCTCCCACATCACTGAACTTTAATGGACTCTAGCCTCGTTCAACACAAAGTCTGGGAAGAGCCAGCCCTTCAAGGGTCTCCAGAAGGCTTGAAGATTACCATTTTTCAAATGGGGTAGGTTGCCTAAAGCACACCTGCCTATCCAAGCTGATGAAATAGGCAGAAACGCTTATGAAGAGAGTGTTTAATTATCTTTCTCACCTTTTTAGTCTCATAATGGTTTTATAGGTAGGTTACATCAGAAATCAATTCTGTCATTGCCATTTGGGGTAGAATGAGAATTTTAATTTAGACCATCCTGCAACTAATCTAAGCATTGGTCCTTCTCTACAACTCTGTGGCCTCTCCAATCTTCTGTTCAACTGTAGTAACAATGATACATATCATCATCATCATCATTTTAGCCATCCACTGCAGGATGAAGGCCTCTTCTGCATGTTTCCAACCAATACAATCCTGAGCTTTCTTTTGCCAATGGGGCCCGCAATACTTGCTGATGTCGTTGATCCTTCTTGTTTTAGGTCTCTTTCCTGGACACTTTTTATCAAGTGGGATCCATTCTATGACTGCCTTGGTCCACTTGCCATCAGTTCTTCTTGCTATGTGACCAGCCCATTTCCATTTCATTTCTTTTACTCTCTTGATGATATCAAATACTTTCTTTGTTCTCTAATCCATGTGCAAGTCTTTCTATCTTGTCTTGTAATGCCGTGCATGTATCTTTCCATGGCTCTTTGCGTCACTGCCCCTATGTCTGAAGAGAAAAATTTTCAATCAGTGTGTGCTACCTGCTCTAACCTATGCCAGTGAAACATGGACACTAACCTCACAATGATACATATAGATGGCATTAAAAAGAGACTGGATGGATTCAAGGAACATCAAGCAACCAAACCTAACAGTTTATCATTTCCTGAATCATTTCCTTAAATACAGATAGAGAAACAATAATCCCTTCCATTGTTGTTCCCTAATAGGTGTATTAGGGAACAACAATGGAAGAGGATTATTGTTTCTCTATCTGTTACTGTGAAAGAATGGTGGCCTGAGTGGGACTGAATATTTTATGCTGAACCAGGAAAATAAAGTCAACCCCCTAGTTTGTTTGGCAGATGGACCAGATCTCCCCTCTCTACAGAAGTGATGGGATCACCATATAGAGTACCATAACTACATGGTATATATATGGTACATAATTTTTACCGCTCCCCCTTTGAAAAAGCCATGCGCACACGCACACATTTATATAATTATTATGAAGTAATTCCATTCCAAAATACATCTGGAAATGGAACAGCATGATATGTCATTAGGATGTCAATAATCAGTTCGGCTCTTATATGGTTTTAAAAGGGGGTGAGACATATTTGTGAAGAGAATAATTTCCTACAAAGTTCTTTACAAAAGCAAAATGAAAGCAAGAACCCTGCCTTTGGGCCTGATCATCATGTTGCTGAGGTGGGAAATCTGGAGCCTCCAATGTTCTATTAATACTACTAGCATTCCTTACCATAAACCAGGCTGGTTTGATTGATGAAAATGGGAATCCAACAGATTCTCTTCACCCCTTGCTCTGTTATTAGTACACTGATAGTATGAGTCCATGCACAGTTAACTTAACAAATCAAACAGCTGCTTGAATTATCCATTTGCAGAATGCAGCTGGAGCTTCAGCTGGTTCCAGGATGACAAGGAGTCTAAACATCATGTATCACAAAAGACAGGTGAGATGTTTACAGCAGTTCTGGTCAAAAGAAATGAGTGTCTGTTCCAAGATCCTGTATGTAATTAGCTGCCAGAAAGCTAAAGAACATTAGCATTGAACAAACACCTCCAAGGATATATAGAATTGCCAGAAAACTCTATTAGAAAATTCAGACAGCAGTAGATTGTCTTGTTTGTTTGCAGTTAGTTTGGAAAGCTGGCGTGCAACTTGCCTTCCCAGGTGTGACCTTTTAAAAAGATATATCTTGCAAAATGCATCCAAGTGGATCATTGCAACTTAGTGAAGTATTTAATCAGAGGTTTCCTGAATTTTATATACTTTTTTTGCAATTCAAGATACGGATAAACAGAAGCTTCATTTTTATTTTTTAAGTCCATTTGTCATGATTTCTTACTATAACTTGGCTGGCAATTGAGAAACTGATTGATTTATTTCCTGCAATACAATAAGAAGCAGAAAGACAAGGAACCTCCCCCCCCCAATATTCCTTAGCTTTGCTCTAGCAATACACTATGGGCCTTGAAAGCAAGGGTTATCCACATGCAGTGGTTAAAAAGGTCAAAATTGCAGTGCAAAGACCATGCACACAACAAATGTAAGCAAGGATCAGGGACAATGATTGAGTAGCTTTGGTCACCATTTCATCTTTTGGGATCTCCTTGTGGATCATTTTGGAGGAGAGAGATTCAAGCTCAGATTAAGGCTAGTATAGATTCACTCTATGAGGGGCAATAAGTAGGTCCTTGTCTCTTGGGTCAAGGCCAGTCTCCATCCTTAGAATGCAGGGTTTTGTACCAGAGAATCTTTGCATGTGTGCAAAGACTTCTAGGTGAGCAAGAACCCCAGCAGTGCTCATTCCAGCCCGATATAAGTGGGCCTTGAGGAACAAGGAAGTGCTGTTACCAAGACAACAGTCAGATTTAGGAAACCTGAGTCTAGGGCAGAACTGTAAACTGAGAAAACATCTCGGACAAGACCCTCCCTAGTTCTCATGAAGATAAAGAGAGGAGGGGAGAAGCACATATAGGCTTGCAAGATTCCATTGCCATACATTTATAATAAAAGTAGTATAGGCCTACATGAATTTGATTTCCTAGCCTGATCTACCTTAGAGATCTCACATGGCAATCTCAATTCATATTAATAGGCTTCCTGCTATAGACAAGTGTGTTTTTTTATCCATGGATAACCTGCTCTCTAATGAGAACCATAAAAGAACATAGAATAACAGTGTTGGAAGGTCTTCTAGTCCAACCTCCTGCTCAAACAGTAGACCCTATACTGTTTCAGACAAGTGGCTGTCCAGTCTCTTCTTAAAAGCCTCCAGCAAGGCAGCACCCACAACTTCTGAAGGCAAGCTGTTCCACTGATTAATTGTTCTCACTGTTAGGAAAATTCTCCTTAGTTCTGGGTTGATTCTCTCCTTGGTTAGTTTCCATCCATTGTTTCTTGTCTTGCCTTCTGGTGCTTTGGAAAATAGGTCAACTCCCCTCATCTTTGTGGTAGTCCCTCAAATATTGAAGCACTACAATCATGTCTCTCCTAGACCTTCTGAAAGATGTAAGAGACTGAAAGATAGAGTGTAGCTCTCTGGGTACATTTATAAACTTTTGTACATATGTCCAATGTTTTCTACATTCCTAAAAACAATGCTACCCCTGACATGGGAATGTGTTTTTTGCATTTTAAGAATGAAGAGATGATATCAGGTTTATGTGAGATACTTTTGTCTCCTGTGCTCTTAATTTTTGTACTCAAACATTTGCTCAGCATGACTGAAAATGTAATCAGTGTGGACTGAATGTGGTTCAGCACTGTTTATCTGCTTTTTGCAGTGTAAGTCTATGTATGTTTGCCCAAAAGTCAGCCTGATTAAATGAAATGAAAATTACTGTTGGTAACTGAGATGGTAGCCCAAGAGACATCTTGAGGTCAGAGATTTGTGTGCAATGCACTTCTATAACTTACATATGAAACTGAGCATGAGCTGTAGATGTGGGTGCCCAGGTACTAAATGTTTTATAATTTGATTAGGAAGTATTCATTTCCTGGTCTCAGGACTTGCACAATTTAATGCTCTAGAAATCAGCTGCAAATAAATGACAAACCTCATGTTGACTTTTCATTAGAAGTGTGATATAGAGATTGATGCCTTACTATTTTATTGCCTGCTGGTACGGTTACCATGACTTTCAAACTAACTTTTGGTGGTGTTAGTATTCTTTCAGCTAGACAGGAGGCAGGGCAGTGTGATGGGAGGGAAGGAGCAGCTGGGATTAACTTTTGGTTGTAGGCGTCCTTTTGCTCACAACAGATGGAGGCCAACTCAACATTAGAATGAAACCAATCCCAAAGGACTTGTTAAATAAATTGATCCCAAACTTTGAAGCTGTAAAATAATAAGACGATTAAGAGCAATCCAAAGCCACTTGATAATGTGATGTTGATTGGATAGAATTGGCTTCCATTACTGCACTGGGAAGGGACTGGTTTCTGGCTGGAGAAAAGATGTCGAAAATAAATAATATTTCTCTGGTTTATATGGAGCAGTTACTTTTATATGTAGTCGTTTAATCTCAATGTCTTCCAGATACTTTTGGCATTAAGTGAAGACTGAACCATGCTCCTTTAAAGGTTTTGCAAGGCAGACATTTGATTCCTTCCAGCTGTCTTTTTGAGCCTAAGCTAGAAAGAAGAAACTAAAAACAGAGGTGGAGGATGTAAGAGAGGGTGAGAAACGGTTCTTAGAAGGCATATCGGTGTTTGTCTAATCTTGAATTTTAAAAAATGAGCTGGACTAGCATTAAGGAAGCTTTATTCCTCCATGATGTTTGAATCAAAGAAGGCTCTGGAAGTGCTAGACTCATGCTTGACTCTGGCATTTGGACTAAGTAAATTCTAACAAACTCTAGTTGAAGCCTTACATGATGAGGGTATTGGGATAGGTGGCCCCCAAATCTAATAAATAGATATGCAACTTGATTTGTTCAAGGTTATATTGCCATTGAAGATATCTACACAGGGAATTCTAATAAATCCAGTTTTATCAAATGAGGCTCAATACCAGATTACACTGATACATCATTTGTGTTCTTTCCTGGTTATACTCTAATAACTTTTTGGATATGCTTTAATAATTTCCCAGTTGAACTTAATACAGTGGATTTTACATGCTACTGTCCTTGATAAAACTTCAAGCTTCAGTTGGTGCAGAAGATGGCAGCCAAAATTTCAAATTTTATAATCAACTCTACAGAGATCTTGAAATAGTTTTACTGACTTTCAGTACACTTATGGGGGCAATTAATTTAAAAAGTCTAATCCAAATACCTGAAGGAGTATCTCATTGCATGCTGTCACACTAGCTTTAAGAACTCATATTGAGGGCCTTCTTTTGATGCCTCCTTTTCTAGAGATGCATTATGCAGTGAACAGTAGAAATGATTCTTCTAATAGTAGGATCTGCTCTGTTCTGCTTTGCATGTAAATCTTTTTAATACTAGACAAAAACATGCCTATTCATGTAGGTAAGGGGTGTCAAACTCACGTTGTTACGGCGGCGTCACATGATGTATTGGGACTTTTTCGCCCTTCGCTAAACTGGGCGTGGCCAGCATGTGATGCATCCGGCCCAAGGGCCGGGAGTTTGACAGCCCTGGTCTAGGTTCTAGGCCTTCTAATTCATTTTAAATTGTTTGTAATTACAGTTTTAAATATTTTTTCAATTCTTCTTGATACCATATTATAGGTTGCACAGCATGGTGAAGGATTCATATATACATGTGCTTTTTAAAAGAAGCTAGGGTTGTGATGTACAGTTCTTTCACAGAGTTGTGTCTCAACATCATTTATGCTGCCATGGAAATAATGGGTAGCTAGATATTTTCAGCCAAAGTTCCTACCCAAAACATTTGACATAAAGGTTCCTGAATAACTCTGCACAAATATAGCAGCACTGGTTCTGCTTCCTTTCACAACATGGTAATTATCATTCTTGTCTTGTCTCTTAAGCTCCACCATCACCAGATGCATTTGACTTGAATTTCAATAAGTGGTGTCTTATTGTGAAAGTTAAAGGAGATGCTCATCAAATTGCAAAGAGCACAAAACTGCAAGGAGGCTTTAATATACTAGGAATTAGGCATGAGTCAGTACAATGTGGCAACTGAAGAAACTAATGCAATCCAACAAAAGTACCAGGCTTATAAAATGAAATTATGCAGTTCAGTTCTGTTTAACCAGTCCTCATGTGGGGTCATCTGTCTATTTCTGGACACAGTTTAAGAAGATATGGGTAAACATAAGCTTGAGGAAGACAGGGGTAGTGAGGAATCTGGAGATTAAATCTTATAATGAAATTTAAAGGAATTGTGTTAGTTTAAACTGAAAAAGAAACAAAAGTGATGATATAATAAAATTCAAACATAGGTTCTACCATATAGATCCGTGATGGCGAACCTATGGCACACCACGGTTCCCTCTAAGGTGCGCGGCTGCACGGCTGCGTGGCTGCGTGGCTGCGCGGCTGCGCACGTAACTAGAGAACGCCGCGCAGTAGTTTCCAACTTCTGCGTGGCATTTTCTAATGGTAGAGGCTGCGCGCCTGCGCGCCCGCGCACAGGAAAAGAGAGCGCCGTGCGGCAGTTTCTAACTGCCGTGCGGCGTTTTCTCGTGTTACAGGGAACATTGTGGCACGCAGAGCCCTCTCTGTGGGCACGTGAGCCGTTGCCACAGCTCAGCTCCACCGCGCATGCGCACGCCTCCTGCCAGCCAGCTGGTTTTCGGGTCCCTGCCGCGCATGCACGGGGGGCATGGTGCATGTGGGATATGCATGCACATGCGTGGGGCGGGGCACATATGTGGAGGTTGCACATGCATGGGCAGGGGTTGCACGTGCATTCAGGGGTCATGTGCACATACGCAGGGGCATGGTGCATGCAGGGGGTCATGCGCACATGCGTGGGGGTGGGGCGCACATGGGGGGTTGTGCGTGCATGCGGGGGGCACGGGGGTCATATGCACATTGCATTATGGGTGCGGACACGCGCACGTGTGCTTTCGGCACTCGGCGATGAAAAGGTTAGCCATCACTGATATAGATGATGGAACAAACACGTTTTCTGTTGTCCAATTTTCAGGCTTCAAATAGAATAATCTGATGGTTCAGGAACAGATTACTTCTGAAATTACTGCTTGATTCATTTGTTGGAGGTATAAGCAAACACTAGATATTCACATTCTAGGTGTACTGTAACAGAAGGTGTGTTTTTGTTGTGTTTTGTGGGGGGTTTCTTTTTTTTTTGTAGTAGCGGAGAAATGGACTTATATGATTGTCACAGCTGCTAACCTTGACAGACAGAATTTTGTCAGCAGATATCTCTAGTTCTCTTATGTTAGAAACAAGAGAGCTGTCATATATACAGTATCTTCAATAGAACAGCCTTCCTCAGTCAAGGAAACCTTCAGTTCTCTGGCATTACAGATAATCCGACGACCTATGAGCACAATTGGACTAGAATGTCTGTCACTAAACAAGGCAGTTATTAACTGAGGCGTGCCCAATTTTACAACCATTTTGCTATGGTTGAAATCATGAATCATTGCAGTCTTTAATTGAATCTCACTGCAGTCTTTAATTGAATCTCATTGCAGTCTTTAAGTGAATCTCACTGCAGTCTTTAATTGAATCTCATTGCAGTCTTTAAGTGAATCTGGCTTTTCTCTTTGACTTTGTTTGACAGAAGCTGGCTGAGAAGATTGCAAATTGCCATCTTGTGACCCCACAATGGTGCAACTGCTGGAAATACATGCTGGTTGCCAAGTACCCAAATCATGTGACCATTTTTTAGGGTTGTTGTAATTTTGAACCATTGCTAAATGAATGGTTATAAGTCATGGACTATACTGAGAATTATAGGAGCTAAAATACAGATAACTGGAAATTGAATTAGCAAGATTAAGCAAGCTAGTGCATTATCCTGTTTAGAGCAAAGCTCTGCAACCAATTATGGTTCCTAGAGAATTGTCCATATGGACTATAAATCTAAGTATCTCTTTATCTCTTGCAGAATTCTGAAAAGGTTTTAAATTAGAATGAATCAAGAATCTTTTTTAATAATAATTTTTATTAAAGCTTAATCAAAATACAAATTTAAAAATACAAAAATAAAATGCAAAGATAAAAAATCAATACAAAAAATATAAAAAAGAAAAAGCACACAGAGAAAAAAAGGGGATCATAACAGTTAAATTGTTATATTTCTTTTTGAATTTGTGCTGTCTACTTCTATGAAACCAGCAACACAATATTTTTCAAAACAACAAGCGGTTTAAACCATGAACTAGTCCGGATGAACAGGGATTTCTTATTGTAGAAAAGGGACCAACCATGATAGGTGGAGAAAATTAAGTTACTAGTTCCTTTCTGCAATTGATGTAAAATTTGGCATACCAGAGGTGTTGAATTTGACGTCATCAAACATACTGGTGCCAGCTCACTTGCAAATAATTCCATTCTTAACAGTGACAATTTGGTCTGCCAGAATGAAGCTGGTGCTGATGAAAGCTCAGAGTAACATATGGGAAAAAAACATTTGCAAAAACAAATGTGCCAAATACTTTGCTAATTTTGTTATGGAAGAATAGAGAGGAAAAGAAATTGTGAAAATGAGATTTGCTTTTTGCTTGTGCCAGCACCAAGACTTTGATATAACACATAGGCTTATGCACAATTTTAAAGGAGGTTGCCCAATAAACGTCAGACAAACCACACACATGCTCTACTCTGCTTATACAAGTCCCAAAATGCTTTGTCTAACTAGGGCCTTAAAACTTTGTAATTCACTTACAATCAGCCCCATCACTTTTCTTAAAACAAAACCAATAAGGAAATTGTCATGACATAACAAAGCTAAAGAAGGTTTTCTACTTCACCTGTATTTCTGCAGAACATTCAAATTGTTTTATTTTACATTTTTTTAAATGCAGGAGACAATTGTATGAATTAGAGTGAGGGAAAATATATTGTCAGTGGGATCATTTAGTCTGTTTACATCTTTCTCCATATGCGGTTTGGATAGCATTGTAAATAATTTAACAGTTCAGCTACCTTGAAGCCTACATCTGTTCTGGATCATTTTCATTTACAGCATTGAAAAATGATCTTCTCTGGACTTGGAAACTGAGCAAGCTGGGGCCTGGTTGTACCTGGGTGGGAGACCATCAGAGGTGTGTAGTAGTTATGGTAAAAAGGAAAAAGCAAATCAAAATGGTGGCTGTGATGGTGCCAATTGAGGTTCCATCCATTATTTATCTACACACATGTAAAAAATGGGTGGTATTTCAATCATCACCATAACATCCACCATCTTACTTTTTCCCATACTCTGCAGACATTTCTGGAGACCTTCAGAGAATTCCAGGGCTATAAGGCCAGAGCGGGATATCAGAACAACAGAGGAAGGTAATTTCAAATCATTTCCATGGTATTGTCAGGAAAACTAGCCTTGATTTGAGAGCAACTTGACCTTATTGGGAGATAGGTGCCGTTAATTCAGGAAACGCATAAGCTCACCATACATATGATTTAATTTAAAAGAAAAAGACTGGGGAAGACACAGATATGTTTCAAAGCTCTTTGGTGAAGCTTTAAGTGCAAACCTCTTATTTGCTGATAATGGCTTCAGTTTATCAAGTGTTTTATTCTCATGACCAAGCAGTTGTCAGTCACTGTAAAGAAGAAAATAAGCCCATTGTCAGGCCATGAAATTACATTTTCTAGGTAATAGCAAGTAATTAATACCATAGTCTGACCTTTGCCTAAAGCAGCCAATTTAGAGGCACCCAAAATGGCAAGCTGCATAACATGAGTCAGTGACCCAAGACAAAGATTTTCCTTGGACCTTTTAAAAGAACAAACAATTCTATTTTTCTTATAGTTACCTTTGGGCAATTAGCATAGCTCATCTATTGATTAACTGGCTAGGTTCATATGCTCCCAATATAGCTTGATAAATAGTGCTGTTCACTTGCCTCCAAACAACACTATTTTATCAAGATATGTTGGGAGTGTAAGAACTAAGCAAGTTAAATATGGTTGGTTACTCAGAAAAACAATATTGCATTATGGATTTTCTACAAGCCTCCACATTTATTTATTTAAATTGATTTATATAGCATTTCATCTTTGGGTGGCTGATACAGAGTAAAAGAAAAAAAAACATAAATTCAATGTATATTAAAAAAAGACAATTTCCCAGCCAAGTAAACAAAAAGTGACTTTTTAAAATATCATAGACCAGCAATGTGGACAAAATTATTCTCTTATATTTTTGTCAGGTCTTCAAGGCTTTCCAAAACAGTTGGCGCCAACCAACCTTAGGTAATATGGTGTTTACAGAAGGCAGGCACAGCTAGGGAAAAGGCATCCTTCTTTTTGGTCTGTCTAGATCAGTGGTTCTCAACCTTTCTAATGCCGCGACCCCCCCGTGACCCCCCCTGCCGCCACCACGTCCCCCTGCCCCCGCAACCCCCACCCCCCCCCCCCACGGGATGAGGTGACCATTTTACCCTCTGCGCATGCGCAAAGCATTCTGCGCACGCGCAGAGGGTAGAAGAACCCAAATGGCGGCGTCCGGGCTACCAGCTGTCTGGCGACCCGCAGCACGGCCGAACCGGGACCTTTTCACCCCTGCAGTGAGGGTGGCACCAAGATGGTGGGCTAACGCGCGCAGCGACCCCTGTGAAATGGTCGTTCGACCCCCAAAGGGGTCGCGACCCACAGGTTGAGAACCGCTGGTCTAGATGGTAATCCCTGATTGACAGGGCCCAGGGTTTGTCTTTCCTGCCTGCCCTAATGGGATGGGAGAAAACAATGAGAGTAAGGTGGCCCTTCCAATACCCTGGCCATGTGTTATGTATGCTTTTATAGGAAATAACTATTACCTAGTGAGAGATCAAGAAGAGCAAGGATGTGGCAAACGTGTCAGAAGGGATCCTCCTCAGCTTCTTGGGCTGTAAAAGTAACAAGGGACAGATCTACTTTCAGACTTGCAAGACTACTTCTTTGTGAAGTAGTCCAGACAAGAAGTATACCCAGAAACTCTACTTTATTGCAAGGTTACATTAACTGAATCTTGTTATAGGACAGGTTCTCCATTGCATTTTCTCACGAGGGGGTTTACATGGTTGTATTCTTATTGCTATTTTGGTTACTTCTGAGGACAATCTCTTACAACTCATACAATGGGGGTTGTAAGAGGTCTGGAGTTACTCTTGGATGGCCACTTAAATTTGCTGAATTAATATATAAACTCTCACTTGTCAATGATGTCAGCAGGAGTAACATGCAGATCCAGTCTCTTACCACTGTTTATGGTTTCTTATGTCTCTAGTCTGGGGAATGTCCATTTTGCTTGTTTCATGGCTGCTCTTGTGTGTGGATTAATCAGATTTGCATCTACCAACTGCTTCCAGGTGCTATTAGCCACGAGGCCCAAGTTGGAGACCTTGGTCAGTTGCTACCAGCACTTCCCTGTGCCTGTTTTAACAGTCCTAAGGGCCATGGCAATTTAGTTACATTCCATGCAGATTTCTCATATCTACATGATTCCAGACTTGTGCTTCATGGTTAATCAGGTACAGCCAAATATAAGGTCAGAATCAGACTCCTTGGACATACAGTTGGAAGACTTCCAGAACTACCATTGCCACACTAACTGGAGATTCTGAGAGAATGTTGTCCAGATTCCCAGGAGAGAGGGCAGTGCATTCCACAGGAGCAAAAGACAGCACAGTTTAGATGAGTGAAAGAAAGAGAGTTAAGACAACTCCTCTTTAATAGTTCCCAGAGTATATATTTTATGGTGCAAGTTGTCTGCTTTAGTTTGGTAAAATTTTGGCAAGATTTCTGTCTATAAGTGAGGAACAATAAAGGAAATTGCTTAGAAGAGCCTCTATATGTCTTTCATTGTCCCTTCAATGCTCCTTCCATTTTCTTTCTGCTTAAGCTACAAGCAACCCTCTCTTCTTTTCCAAAGGTGCTTTTTCAGGAGGCAACTGGACTTTCTTGTTTTTTCTTTGAAAAGCATGAGGACACAGATAAACCTCCAAGTGCTTCAACTACCCTATAAAAGGTTGCAAATGATCAGCTGTTTGCAAGGAGTATAAATCCTTCCATTGCCCACTATCCTATCAGAGCTGAAGAATCTTGGATGAGAAGAAAAACGTCTTCAAAGAAAAAACAAGAAAGTCCAGTTGCCTCCTGAAAAAGCACCTTTGGGACAACCATGACCTGGATGACTGAGAATCTCTACAGACTTTTAACCCTCTCTTCTCTTTCTCAAGATGAGTCATCCAGGAAAGCAACCTACCAAATGTTGATGGGGGGAATCATATGGAAAAGGATTAAGACAGTTGTATTGCTGGAAATCCAGAATAAGTTGAAGCTGTGTCATCTTATTTGTTTTGGTTAAAACTAATCTTTTCTAAACCAGTATTCAGCAGGTTAAATATGCAAACAAGTATGCAAACATGACCTGTGTGTGTGTGCTCTTTAGAAGCCAGGAGGCACAAAAGATAATTTATTCAAAAGTATACTTGAAGGTTTGAAGGCAACGCATAAGAATGAGAGAGGTGGAAAAGGGCAGCATTAAAGATGTCAGTATTATGGATATCTGGTTCTAAATGCAATTACATTTACTTTCTATTATCAGAAAATTCCTTGAGAAATAACATTGGGCCATTTCACAAAAATATTGTAAAATTTCATTTTACACCAATTTCATTAATTTGGAGCTGAATCTCCTTTCTCTTTAGAATAAAAAATTTGAGGGCTCAATACATAAATAATCCACCTCCCTCTACAGGGGCAGCACAACTTTCCAAAATCCTAGAATTCTTAACAAGGAAAAGCAAGTTAAAAATAATGCAGTATTTCAGGAAATGAGTATCCTACAGTGTCTCCTCACTGTTTTATTACCGTTGCAAGAAAGTGACTATTTTTCCTTCTCATCTGATATGCAATTATTTGGATGTCACTGGGATGTTGGGCACGATAAGATTTAAGTTGACAGCACTTCTTTGTACTAGATGCACATTCAATAAAACTAGCACACAAGAATTTCCCAGTGGATTATGCTGCTGCTTTTTAATTTGTGACTTTTGTCCACGACCTTATAACAAGAATCATATCTACAGATAACAAGCAGTGACTTTAAAGGGACTGCAAGGGGAAGTTAACATGCACTGAGTAAGAAGTAGTGTGAAATATTGATGCCTATAGGAAATGTATTGGAGAGTCAATCTCTTATGTTCTTTCATTTCATGCCTGATATGAAAACTAAACTGTGTAGCAACACATGCCACTGGGATCCATTGTAATATAGAACCAGTCTCTGGATTCCAAACAAGAAGGAAAAAATGAAAGAACTCAGATATGATTATTTCATGGGTGGAACAACAAATCAAAAAGCACATATAGCACCTTTATTGGGTTGTGATTGTCATCAGAGACTCATTCAAATGTTAGTTAACATCTTCTATAAAGATTGACAAATCAAAAGAGATTGAGGGCTAGAGGTTGTCCACGTAGAAAGACAAAGTATATCAGAAAGTATCTGATGCCCAAGGGGTATTTCTATTCAGGCAGCCCAAATTTATGTGGTTTCATGTGTAGTCTTGCTTATACTGTTGTCCTTTCAAATGTTCTCCAATAGTGCTTATAATTACCTGCCCAAATGATCCAAAAAGAACTTGTCTATTATGCATTTTTTAAAGAAACCACAAGCACCAGTATATTTTGAAAATGTGAAATTGTTCATAAAAAATAAAGATTACACCTAAACTTCTGAGTTTCAGAAGCAAACCCAGTGATGTGTGTTGACAACCGTAGGCAAAAGAATTTAAAGAATTTAAAAATAACTTTTTTTTCTTGATTGTAAGGGGAGAAAATGTAAGAAAACTATGTTTAAATTCCCATTTCCCCCCCCCTCCCAGTATTGCACAATGATGATTGAGCAAGCAAAGGCAATCAATGGGAAGGATTTACAAGGAGACACAACAGAATTTCATGGTTGGAAGAAACAGTTGATTGACTGCATTTTGAAGTAATGTTCTTTTATATAGAACTTTGCAAGATTTTATTGCAGATTCCTACTATATAAACATGTTTACACACGTTTACATTGAGTGAACATGTAAATCAGAAAATGGTTAATTACATGCATAGGAATTGTTTCCTCTTCCAAGATATGTCAATCTGAACCAAGTATTAAATATACCCTTTTTTAAATGATTAAGTTTGAAGGAGGGAGGGTGCTATTTGCTTGAGTAGCCTGGGATTTTGTATGTACTAAGCTTGGGAGAGCAAGTTGTAAATGATACAGGTCAAAAAGAGAAGGTTGGATGGATAGAATATAGTTACCTTTCCTGACCTTGTGTAGCTTTCAAATGCGGGGAATTTCATCTTTAGTCAGCATGACTTTTGTTGAGAATCCTGGAATGAAGTCTTTAAATCCAGGGGGATGCCCAAAATAGAAAAGGTCACTTAAGTTCTTGTCATTTTATTAAAAACATCTGAAGAGGATTTTAAAAGAAAACTGATCTGAATGCCAAATTAACCAATGCTTGCAGTCTTTTTGCACAAAAATCTACTTCATTTTACCCCATGTTTTCATTTAATAGTACGATTTTTGACAGCAGGGTGGAGTCATTTTGTGGCTACTATTGATAATCAAATAGTTTCATCTCCTGTCCCACCTCACTTTACAGCAGCCCTGACCATACAATTGCTAGAATACACCTTGGGAAATGTTACGCTAATAACTCTCCCATCTAACATTGTGTTTAACTGCAAGCAGCTTTGAGACCTTAAAAAATGAGTTTATCATCCTATTTAGCAGGAGAGCCTTCTGGCCGATATGAGCTATAGACTTGCTGGGTCTTTTTATAATTAACCTTTGTTTTGATGACTGAATAATTAAGCAGACATCTGTTTTATGTTGCTTTCAGTTAGCTGCTGAGGAATATTATAGGAATCTGGAATTGAACATCTTTAGTTTGTAGAAAAGAAGACACAATTTCATTATATTTATATCCCGCTTTACTTTTGCACAACTCAAGGGAATGTACAAAAGACTTCCAACTTTTATTTTCTCCCCAACTATCCTGTGAGGTGAGTTGGACTGAGAACATATGACTGACTCAAAGCTAACAACTGACCCAGCCAGCTTTTGTGCCTAAGGAAAAACTAAAATTCAGGTTTTCTTGGTTTCTAATCCAGCACATTAACCACTATGTCAAACAGGATCGATAGACAAAGTGTTGAGTTGACATTGAAAATTGACCTTCTCTCTACACAGAATGTTGACAACATGGCCTAAAATATTTAAAAGGCCTACTTGTGCAAGAAGAGAGAGACTTATTTTCTTTAAAACTGAACAGAACAAGACATATAAATTGAAATTAAAGGAAAGGAGAATTGGGCTATTAGAAGAAAGTTCCTAATGACAAAAACAGTTAAGAAATAGAATAGTCTTTCTAGAACAAAGAAGGACTCTTGATATCTTAGTGATTTCAAACAGATGCTAGATGACCATTACTGGAGAGATCATTTAGCAAATTTGTATACTTAGCTGGGAGTTGGGCTTGTTGACTTTCCAATGCATGAATCTTATGATTCTGTTATTCATTATTTATAGAAATGGACAGATCAGCTTGATGCTGGACTCTTCACAGCAACTGGAGGATTATACAATTATAGAAGTAGTGAAAAACTATGCTAGTGATAGCCTTTAAATAATTTTATGTGTTGGGAACTTTGTAGCTAAGGCCTTCACATGACCAATCAGAAGCAAGTGTATGGTGAAGATATGTTTAGTTCCCCATAATATTCAATACTAACACCATTCAAGGATGCCTCCAGGAAGGACTTAAAAATTCCAAAGATTATATTTTAATGACACATTTTTAATTCTCTATCGGCAGTGATAAAAATTTAAGGTGGACAAATGAGATAATATCTAGGAATAGGTTGGCTGCCCTTCACGTTTCATTGCTATTAAGCTAGCCTCTCGTCTGTGAACATAATTTTAGATACTACACATTGTTAGCTCTTTCTCCAGTTCAGTTCCAAGCTCTATTCAGTCCACTGGCCTGCAGCAATTCTGACCTCTGTGGTCATTGAGATTGACAGCTAGCACAGAACTAAAAAACATAATTTCCAAGGGACTCAAACTGATACTGAAAGAAACTCCATAATGAGTAGCTGAGTACCCAATTAGCAAGACAATCATCATGACAAAAACAAACAGAAAGGACATTTTGCACTGGAGATAATTAATTTTAGGATAACATCTCACAGGCAATGTTTGAATGACATCAAAGATATAAACTGCCATTCAAGCAATCCTAGCCTTTGTATTCTTCAATCAACACCTCTAAAGGGGAAAAAAGCCAGAGGGGGATCTCTCACTCTCTCTTTTTAATGAGAAAATTAAATGTGAAAGCTAGCATTGTATAAGGAAAGCAGTTACACAGCTTGCAAGTTAATACTAAAGGGCATTCTGGATAATTTTCTTCCCAACGGAGCCAAACACTAGCATGGTTTAATAAATTACTCTGCAGCCTGTCATTTGGTTTTATGTTGATAGATGAGGTAGTTATTTTTGCAGTTTACTTAGAATATATTATGTCTTAAGTAAAAGAAAATAACAACAACAATAATATTTGGTGATGTCTTTTTATATATTTCAGTCCCAAAGGGTATTCATCTCAATTCAGCAAGGATACGTTAAAGCAGAAGGAAGCCTTGTAACTCTCACAGTTCATAAGGATGTGAACAACTATCTCTTTCCATAATTCCATGCTCATCTAAGCGCTTCCATAAGTAAATTAATGCCTCCCTTGCCTAGAGCCTCCGTGGTTCTGCATAATACTTTTACATTTAACCATGGCTCCCCTTCAATGCTAAAGGACAAGACAGATCTTTGTCATTACTGGACTTTTTCCATGTCATATCACAAAAGGAGTTTTGGAAATTATTAGAAGATGAAATCTCTTAAACTTTAACTTTTTCGGCAAGCTTGTAGATCCCCTCATAATAGAGAGCTTGTGTGCTGACTATATTATATATAATTTCTTTCCTCATAGTAAATTTCTTTATTCAGAACATGTTTATTTACTAATCTACTTACGTTTATTGTTTTTAACTGGTTTTATAGACTGTTTTAACTGCCAGTTTTATTGTATGTCATCCAGAGTCAATTTGAGTGAGATGGACAGTCATATAAATTTGATAATTATTGTTAAATATCACATCAAGGGATTTGCAAAGGGGGGGGGATATGGAAAGCTGAAGGAGGGGAGGAATTGTTGGTAAACAGCTTCCTGGGTCCTACCCTCTCAAATATGGGTAGCACAGAATTTGGGCAAGAAAGGCCCAGACCAAAGCTGGATAGGCCAAAAGCTTAAAACTTAAGGTCAGTGGAGAATGCTTCTTATTACAGCACTGCTTGGAATGAATTTGTGACATTGAGTGGATTAGGCATGGATTGTCAAGGTAGATTCAAGTAACTTAGAAGGAAGTCCCATGTTTTTTTGTTGTTGTTGTTTTTAAAATGCTCAGTCATGGAAATCAAATTCCGACTGAGTATTACTAACCCAATAAAATCATTAGTTAGCATAAGAGGATTTTTTTAAAAAAATACTTTTGAACCAGTCTTTATTCCTAGGAACTTCATAGACAAATCCCTACAGATTTTCAGAAGTGGTTTGCTATTGTCTTCTTCCTAGGGCTGATAGAGAGTGACTGGCTTCATTTCATATGCAAGGCAGAACGAACTGGAACTTACCGTCTCCTGGTTTCTAACCTGATACTTTAACAAGTACACCCAACTGGCTTCATTGAGAAGAAATAATTCCACATTAACCCATGTCCCATTTTGAGTTAGAAATCAACTTTCAGATCCCATTCTGACTCCTTTCTCAAGTTTTGGGCACCATGGTTTGAAAAAGATTCAAATAAATTGAAACAGATTCTGAGAAGGACAAGGAGAGTCACAAGACTAGAAACAACAACTGTAAAGAGATTGATGGAATTGGGAACAATTAGTTTGGAGAACATAAAGGGAGGAAGAACCTGAAAAGATACCCAGAATATGGGACAGAGAATAATGAATTTCAGTTATAGGAAGGAACCTCCACTTGAAAGTTAGGTGGAAATATGTTCCACATCAGTGGAACCAATTACCCAAAATAGTGGTGGACTCTCCCTCACTCATTGATCCAGATCCATGCACTGAGAAATAGGTTGTATTGGATTGCCTTTATGTCTTTTTCCAAATCTCTAATTCTATGAAAGGTTTATGCAGAGGCAGCAGTCTCTGATCAGAGTCCTATATGACTGAATGACTAGGAAATTTTTGCCTGTAGAAGAAAGAAAAAGAAAGCAGCCTGTGACTTCATACAACATGAAGTCACAGCTTTTCTTTTCAGGAAAATGGAATACCACTTGAATTTGTTCCTCATAACTTCCATTCTATCTAAACTGACTAAAAGCCTGAATCTGATCGCAACAAGATCCTTGGCAGAATTATTTAACCTCCAGAGGTCTTGTATTTATATTTTATTTATATTTTAAAATGAAATAATATTTTATATTTTAAAAAGCCAGAGAAAAGGGGTGTGATGTTGGGTCAGGGCGAAAGTATCTGCTGAATTATTCCCTGTGAAAACAACACTGATAGGGATCTCTGGAGGGCTGGGCTGTAGTACCAATTCATTTTTATGATTATGATTTATTAAGAATGATCATTTTCTGGGTCACCACAAATCTCATTTGAGCTAGTTTATATGGAGCAATGATGCAATCAAAGGACTAAAATTTCTATTATTCATCGGTCACAAATTTTTAATGGATTTTTTTTTTACAATCAGGGCTGT
>QLTV01001146.1:1003329-1013953 GCA_003457575.1 Thermophis baileyi
CTTGTCAATGACTGCAGGACTTTAGATTCTGAGAAGCTTATGATTCCTCACACAAAGGGAAATCTGCTTTATGTTACGCTCTTGGGTCACTTTCCTAGGAATCCCAACATTACAGCTGCACAAGAAGCAAGGAGCAGCACCGAAGGACCTACAATTAAGAATAGTGGCAGCATGTGTTCCATATTGGAAATGCTTAGAACTTCCTCCCAGTCCCAGAATGACTAAAATGTTTCCAAAATTATATCCAATATGAAATATTCACAAACATAAATGCATTTTTTATGGTCTGCTTAGCAAAGTTTGCAATAAACTATAAACTTTGGTCTTCTATGAGTGGTTTCTATGGTGTAGGAGTATGTAATCTACAGCCTGTACTTTTATTTTTGATGTATTATATACATGTAAGCCTCCGTTAAGAAAGACATATATAAATATTTAATGTAAAATATCTGCCAGTCTCACTCTCACCTTAACTAGCAACACAATTTTGTCAACACGATGAACTTTCAAACTTGTTCCAATATGAGACACTGTGTGGAATTAAAAAACATACAGCTTCAGCTATTTAAATGGTAAAATATGTCTCCCTGTCTGTAGGGAAAATGCATCTCTTAAGTGCATATTCCACCCTAGCCCCAGCCATGCAAGTTATTCATTTGGACTGCTATGCCTTGAGACCTTGTTCACTTAATTGAAACCACTGCACCTATTTTCCTTTGTCAAACTTTGAAGGATGTGCCAGAAAATTCTAGAGCTTAACCAGATGTTTAGAACACAGCTCATCACCATCATGTTTCAGTTATACAAATTGGCTTGTCAATAAAAAGAGAGTGGCTGGGAGGACCAGGCAAGATTTCTTCAGAATCCATGTTCTACAGCCAGAAACTATTTGACAAATTATTCTGATTCATCACATGTTTATTAAAGTGACTTTCCCGAGCTTTAAAGGAGCCCAATCCAATGCCCTCCAGTTGTGTAGGTTTCAATTCCCAGAATTTTCAGAAATAGTTTTTTAGACCATGGACATTTGGGAAATATAAGTGTTCACTTCTGCAATGGGCGCCCTCCAGGTGTGAACACTCGCATTTCCAAAGTTCCATGGCCTAATTTAAATTGAATTTTCAAGCCTTAATTCTAAAAAAACACAAACAAATAAAAGCTATGTGGTGTTTGGCCCAGAGTTCTAAAATAGGAAGCGATTTTGTATTTATCCCAAATACTCCCATCTCGCTGTATTTTGTCTGCCCATATGCTTTAAATTTACATTGGTGTCAAAATTGAACCGTCTTTCTGTTGTGAACAAATTCTAGCTTTGGGATTCTGAATGTGGCATCCAAGGACACCTTCCAAAAATGTACCCTATGTAATATAGGTCTTTCTATATGCCTTTTATTGAAGAACTGCATCAGAAAATGTAGAGATGCAAGTTTAAAACAGTATTTTTCTACTTCCATAGTAATGCAATGCAAAGCTTGATAAATTTGCATTAAAATGCAAACCAAGATAATTTCTTGCTAATTCCTAATGGCTGCATTGCTAGCTTCATATTAGACACTCTCATTGATTCATTATCTTTGAACTGCTTCCTGCATGCTAATTTAAATGTTAATACTAGGAGCACCCTTGGATATCTTCACTGGATTTAGGTTTCTAGGCTGCACATAGAATAAAAAAAATCACATCTGCTATTCATCTGTTCTGTTTTATTAAACATATTTTTAAAAATACTGGGTCATGATATGCAGTTACCTGTTTGTTATTATACATATGTATTTTAGAAATATTATGATTAGTTTTATCTTTCTAACCCAGTGGTTCTCAACCTTTCTAATGCCGCGTCCCCCCCGCGACCCCCCCCGCCGCCGCAAGGGGGCATGGCACCAGGGGTGAAATGCTCCTGGTTTGGGCTTGCCTGCGGGTCGCCGGACAGCTGATAACGTGGAAGCAGGAGACTTCACCCAGACGCCGCCATTTGGGTTCTTTTACCCTCTGCGCATGCGCAAAGCATTCTGCGCATGCGCAGAGGGTAGAACAACTCAAATGGCGGCGTCCAGGCTACCAGCTGTCCGGCGACCCGCAGCACGGCCGAACCGGGACCTTTTCACCCCTGCAGTGACGGTGGCACCAAAATGGCGGGCTAACGCACGCGGCGACCCCTGTGAAATGGTCGTTCGACCCCCAAAGGGGTCGCGACCCACAGGTTGAGAACCGCTGTTCTAACCAATAAAATATTTTCAGTATCTTATTATTTACAATTTAAACTGTTTTTTTTTGTTTGTTTTTTTAGGAGATCATCCTACCAGATTAAAATAAATAAATCTTTAGGTGACTCTTGACAGAGTTGTGCTCTCACAGAGAGGCAGACCCACAATCTGGGGGAAATCTTTCTGAACTCATGACTCTTGCTACAAGGGCAATTAAAGGTTGTGGTTTCTGCCCATTTCTGTCTTGATCAATCATTTGCAACCTTTCTTGGAATAGGATATTCTGAGGACAGTTCCTCAAATGCTTGTCCTCTCTAATTTGGATTACTCTGATTTGCTTTACCTATAGCTGCCCATTAAACTCATCCAGAAATTCATTTGTCCAAACTACAGTATCTTGTGTGCTTTCTGGGCAGCCTCATTACTGCCATGTGGGAGTTGCATTGGCCATCATGTGTTTCTCAATTCAGTTTAACCTACAGGATATCCACGGCTTAGAACCTGGGTATATGATCTCCTAGATAGATTCTGCCCACCCATCTTGGTGTTGTGGCCCGCCAGTGGCCAGTGGAGCTGGCAGCAGATTCGGACAGTGAGGAGGTTGGGGAGGAACATGGGTCAGTCCTGGAGTCTGGGGAAGGCTCGGACGAGTGCTCTGCATCGGAGGCAAAGATGGGGCCAGGGCAGTCTGACAGTTATCAGTTGCCTTTGGAGTCAGACATCAGTGAGGCAGACGAACAGCTGGAGCCTGTTCCCAGTGTGCGCATGCACAGAGTTGCCAGAAGAAGGGAACAGCTGAGGAACAAGGGTCAACTTGGGAGTAAGGCCACAGGTGGATGATGAACGGCCCCTCCCATAGGGAATAAAAGAAGAGCGAACAGGGAGGGGAGTTTGCAGGAGACAATTAGTTCGCTTACTTGGTTCGTGACTCTCCGAGACTGCTTGCCAAGTTTTGAAGATATCGGCCTGGCAGCTCTCCAAGCCAGATAAGGTCTGTGACTGTAAATGCTCTCTTGAAAGACTTTGTTGGATGTGAATGAGAGAAATTCACAGTAACTTAATAAAAAGGGTTTTTTGTCAGCACAAGGAGTCTGCTTCGTGGTTTGGGAACGCCTAGGTCAGAACACTTGGAGATCAAGCATCATCTTCTAACCTGACTTGTGATGGGACAAGCTTGATGGCATGCATTCTCCATGGGGCTTCCCTTCCTTGGAACAACCTCCCCCTAGGCAAGGTTTGCTTCCCCTATCACTTTTTCAGAAGTATATTTTTAAAGGGAAGGCAGTGTTAGAGTTAAATCTTGAGCTCACCGTTCCTTTTCCATGGCTTTTCTACATAGCTCTCGGTTCACCAACAGAGAACGGGAAGTGCAAATGAGGGAACATCTTTCCTTCCATTATTCTGCATACTTTCATTCTGTCATGAATGTGAAGACCAGATGAGTCCCGACACCCAGTTTTATTATGCAAAGATAGGAAAGAGATTTCTCAATTAGCTTTAAATTAACTACCTCTTGCCATTCTGAGTTCCCCAGGGATCAATGAGGGGTGAGCTTGAAAGGGTTTGTGCCGTCTGCTGTCATGTCTTCTGTGTGACTATCAAAAAGGAGGGTGAAAAAAAATAGGTGACTGCTGCTTCTCATCCCCAAGTTTAATGGTTTAATTAGAAACTCTCTGCATTTCCAAGCTTTGCAAGCACCATCTGGCACTTGGCTTCAAATACACTCCATTTTCATTAAAGAGGAACAGTAGAAAAGTGAGGCTTTTCATTATTTCATTTGCTTAGGTTCAGAGCCGTAGGAGGGAGGAAAAAAAGGAAAGGCATATGGTTGCAGGAAGCTAAGATGAAATTTAACTTAGGGCTGTAATATATTTATAGCATGGAAATAGAAATTGTCAAAATTTATTCACACAGTGTCAGGCTGGGTTTTTTTTTTTTTCAACAGTTCAGAAGTTGTGCAAAATAAGAACTTTCACATTTTTCATATTTCAGATAAGATTTGATTTTAACAAAGGCATAATATCTATTCAGTTATTCTCTCCCTAAAATAAGACATGCAGTTCCATCATATACATTTTGAAATTTGTATAGGTCTCCTACATGATATTATAGGATCTTTGTTCTAAAGAGAATTTTTGTCACGTATACCAGTAACAGCTGTTCGGGATTTTTTTACTCCCACGTAGATCCATGATGGGATGGACACTAGCAGAATAAAGTCTAACTATGATTTATCCCTTTTAGGGGAAAAAAACACTTTTAAAACGTACAAAATAGCCACAGAACTCATCCTTCCTTGTCCTGCTCATAGTAAAAATGCTTAACATATTTATAGCAGTGCAGCTATAACAGAAGCTATTTTACTTTGATAACATTCCCTAGAGTAATCATGGTACAGCCATGCAACATTTGCATAACTATATGATCAGTCTAGGAAGGGCTACAAAGAAAAGTTGTCTGTCATTTTTTAATGAAAAGAAGGGAAAAACCAAGAAGCATTTCTATACATTTTCAAAACTAAATGCAAATTTCCATTGCTGCTAAAATAACATATTTAGATCCAAACATTTTATTAAGAATCTGTATATGGATCTGCCAGACCACAAATCTGCCCTGTAATAAAACAGACTGGATCTAATCTGATCAGCACATTCCTAGTCTAATTCTGTGGTGAGCCTACTTGAGTAGAAAAGACACTCTAATGCAGAAGCTCAGCCACAAAATATGGAGGGTGCAGAACAATGGCAGAGGCTTGGGGAGGGGATAAATGAAGCCACTGCAACTATCCACCTTCTTCTCACACAACAGTAAGTGCAGGAGCACAATAAGAAATATAGAAACGCAAATATAGAGTAAAACCATAGGTAATCTGATGACTTCCAGAGGTTCAAAATTTGCCATATTGGGTGCGGCTCATGAAGGAGTTGTGATTGCCAAAGTGATACTGATATGGGGCATAATACTCTGCAGATGTTTGATTTTCCCAGGGAATTTTGGAAAGGGTAAGTTGGGGCACTGAATTTTAAGAGAAATTCCTCAGTTCCCTCAATTCCCTCACCCAAAGTTGCAGAATTTTGTGGCAGAAGCCCAGTGCCAACATTGCATTAACATAAGCCATATTTAGACAGCTTCCACAATGGCAGAAGTCTGTTGATGCCTGCTTGGAATCGCTTAGTTGCTAGTGGCTGAAGGTGGAGAACATTTGTTTTTATTTCTCACTATGCTCCAGAAAGTACTACATTAAATAATGGTGAGAAATTTAAATGGTAGGTACCTGGAAGGTATATGTCATTACATACAAGTAGCTCACTATCATAGAAAGGAGACCATCAATAGATGGGGTGCATTATATAAAGTTATCTTTATGTCCAGATCAGCACAACATGTTTCCAAGTGGGAACAGAAAAATCTAACTTCTTGCTGCTATATAGGGGTTGTGTAGAATTAGAGCCATAATTTCTGGTAGCCTTTTTAGAAATCTTAAATGCTTTGCATAAACAAATAGCAGGGTTGATGTTAAAATGCCTGCCTTATACGTGACAGAAGTGTAGGGAAAGATATGCTCATATATATATAATCATACCATCTCCTAATGTTAGCCTTTTCAGCAACATTGGCAAAACTTAGCAAATAATCCAAGCATCGTTGTGATGTTCCCAATTATCCCCATTGTGGAAAATTGCAAGAATGCTATACAATACATTGCAATAGCATATAGTTTAATTGAATTCAGGAATAAAGTAAAGACCAAAATATAGAATTTAGTTTAATGTTGTTATGGGTATCACAAGTTTTCTCAGTGAAATTAATGACAAGTTTTCCTCCTTTATATTGCCCAAGAACTCAGGACTCTAGAGAGGATAATAACTATAATCTTGAGCCATTCCTTTTTGGCTACTAAGTGCAATGTTAATTAACAAAACTGGGATTAAAGAACAGATTCTTAGTTGAGTGGAATCTTTAAGCCTATTTGAGTGTCATCTCTTTCCAGCCTGTAATAGTGGTTCCCCAAGCAAGCGTGAGAAAAATATCTCTGCTGAATCTTGTGAATATACTGTAGATGACTATAAAGCTAAGGATCCATGGTTTTCATTTGTCATACTTTCCTAGCATGTCAGAGCTAAGACATTGATTGTCAAGCAACTTCAAGTATGGTTTTAAAAAAAGCAGATGGTGTGGCTTTATATAGAAATTGTAAATAATTCTCAATAAATAAGTAAACCAAATTCTGTGACAAAAGATGGAAGCCCAAACTTCTTAGAAAGAACAGATTGCCACATAGCTCATGTACAGAGGAAGAAATGGGAAAGCAGAGCAGCCAGAGAGTGGTTGCAAAAATGTGTGTGAAAAGAATGCAGATGTTTAACAAGTCATTCAACCATCAAAAAGGAAGACTATAAACTTAAAAAACTGGCCTGTATAAAAAAAAAAGTTGGTTATTTGACTTATTACTTCTGGCATCTGATGTCTGCATTTTGTATATACAAAGGAATAAAAGTATAGTCTACTGTTAAAAAATAATCTAGTCCAAGATGTCTAGTGTCAAAACTTCCAGGATCTGAACCAGGCATTTCATCAACCAAAATGGGAAAGGAGTTTGGGCAGCTAACTGGAACTTTGCAACACCAAACTTCAAAGGTGCCTTTTGGGCCAGAAAGGAATATTTACCTCCATAATTGAAAAACAGCATGAAAGCAAACTGGTCAGATCTAAAAGAAAACGGAAACATTGGCCTCTCATTTTTTTCAAATGGGAACAGTCCCTTTTCTAATGATGGGTTTGGGTTCTAGATTCCTAATGTTTCCAGCTCCTGCTCACTGTTCAAGATTTAGATGTTGGTGCCCACAAGCCTTGTTACTGTACGAAAACATACCAATTTCAGAGAAGAGACACTAATATTGTAATTAATAAAAAGCTATTATTCATTAATATTACTGCCAAGATGCAGAGAAATTGCAGAACTGTAGTGTATGCTCTGTAGTTTGGGATAAATTTTACTAAGCCAGTAAAATATTAAGGAAAACTGTCACTGCTAATAATGCTCATGTTCATGGATGTTCATAGATTAGGATCAGAAAATCATGAGGGAGAGTATAGCAGATACTTCAATTGTAAAACTGAGATACCGTGGAAGTCCTTGCTCTTTAATTTTTTATTATTTTATTCCTAATGACAGAAATGCATATCAAAATAATATGGCTTTATGCATCTTGACCTGGGTGGGTGGATACATAGATTGATTATATGCCATTAAGTTGGTGTCGGTTCTTACCACCCACCTAGATAGATTTTCTCCATGATGTTCTGTCCCTAATTTTGTCTTTCAAGTGGGAAGAGAGAAGAAATTGTACTTCTCCTCAGATCAACCTGAGAGAAATACCTATTGACAAATAAGTTTTCTGGTAATCTGTGCAAGCTCCTCATTAACATGAGGAATAAGACAAAAAGATATTACCTGGGAGAAAGATGGCATGGAAATAAATATATAATTTTTTTAAATGGTTTATGTTTGCCTCAGATTGAAATTCAATCTGCGCAGAAAAAGGAGAGCCCACTTTACTGATAAGTGTTCAGGCTGAGAAGCTTGGGGAATAAGTATAGGTCAAAGTCTTCGTGTCCAGTGCTGACAACAAGATTCAGAGAAAAGTTTGCCTGCAGGGATTAATAAGAGTTCCTGGTCACCCCTGAGCTGAGTTCAAGGGTCCTTTTCTGGGTGCCTGAATGTTATTATTTTCTAATGAATGACCCTTTAGAAAATAAGCAGGGAAAAGCTTATTAATGGTGAAGGTTTCATCCATTATCAAAGTCCATGCCCCCAAAGAGGTCAGGAAAGGCTTAAACGGAGAAGGAAATAATATTTTAAGCATCTGTCCTAAAAATACAGCATGTCCAATTCATCTAAGAAGAAAATTTTGCTTGGTTTTGTTTATTAAAAAAAAAAAAATCCAGAACAAGGAATTTTAGTGATTCCCTGGGATAAGCACTCAAGGTTCAGGGGAAAAAATCAGTTTGAGTAATATTTTTTTTTTCTTGACTGTAAAAGAAAAATCGTTTTTCTTGCACTGATGGAAGTTGAAATAGAGTCATAAGCCTTAGGAGAATATACAGATGGAAGTCTCAACCAGCAATATTCCACTGTTATTCCCCAAATAATCCTTATTAGCTGCTGGTCAATGTGCTACACCTTAATGTGGTTCATTTGATTTTGGACTATTATGATTTATGAATGAGGTTAGTGAATAATCTATGATTTGCTTTAGGGAAGTAAATGAAAGACTAAAGCCATAAATTGTTGCTGGTTTATAGATTATCACTGTGGTTTAATGTGAAATTGAAAATGGGGATATCTTAACTCTTTCAGGTTTCCTGATGTATTCAGAATTTGTTTTGTACCTCTAATTGTGAGAGGCAAGAATAACCCCCCAAAAGGAATAGAAAGCAGAAAGGTTTTTATGAACTTGCCATTATTATTTTGTACACCATAAGAATCCTAACTACAACCCAAAACCTAGCTTGACCTGTGATCACTACCATTGTGTGACAAACCTCCCCTCTTCTTTAGGTTGGCTGCTATCCAAAGACTTTGTGCCTTACCATTTGGCAGGAAAGGGGAAATTCCAGGACCTGTAGGGAGAATGAGGCAGGAGCTTCCACCAATGAGAACCTGCCCTATCCAGCAGCCCCAGAGAAAACAGCAAGAGGTTAATTGTGTTAGCTTCCCAATCACTTTGCACATCTGATACCAGCATAACAGTATGTGGGAGGATGCCACTAATGAGAGGTTGGTGTAGCCCCTGCTCATGGAAGAGGCCTACAAGCAAGTCCCATTGAATTGCACATATTTGTAGGCATCAATAGGATTGCATTGCATTTTTTGAAGGCTGGGAAACCTCATGATTTCTAATTTACACTGAAACTCTGTAGAGATTGTCTACTTCACATGAAAATATGCTTTCCCATTTCTATTCAAAGATTGAGAGGATTTTGTAAAAGAACCTGTGATGTAACCTGTGGCATTATCATAGAAGAACTGACAATATCAGGAAACATATGAAATACTTTTTTCACCAAGATGAGGGAATTTGCTTTATGTTTATCCATTGATATAAATACTGTTGAATTTAATTTAATAATAATTAGACAAATAATGTTGTATTTTATTATTTTTGTTTAACACATGTTTACTCTCTGACTATTACGGGTGCTCAATTAAGTGGATATAATCTTTTGAAAGCAAGAAATTCAGATTCAAAACACCCACTTACTGCTACTATTCTCTCAAAAGACTGTTGAAGATGTGGTTTAAAACTGAAAATATGCAGAGCAGATGTCCAATAAAAGAAAACAAACATTTTTATTTGATTTTTATCTATCAGAAAGTTGGCATTGACCCTTAACAACTACATGGGGTCTCCATGAAAATCAGTCCCTAGTCTGGCCTGTTAGGTGCACTAATCGTTGCTTTAATCATGTCCATACGTTTTATTGACTAATTTGTTCGATGATACACTTTTTTGTTTTCCAGCCATCCATGTTATTTTGAACAATTTTCTCCAACACAAAAGTTCAAAAGCTTTAATATTTTTTCTACTGTAGGTCCTCAGAATACAATTTTTGCTTCCATAGATTGTCATAGGAAAATTACTACCTCCGTTATTGTGATCTTTGCAGATATAAGCACCTCATAGCATATTTTTTCAGGGCTTTCGTTGCTACATTTGTTGACCGTTGGGTCCTTTACTATTGATAGATAAATAGCAGGTGCTACCCACCATCTTACCAACTTTATTGTCAATTCCATGTCTGATTGCTGTACCTGTTATCAGTCTGGTCTTATCTACACAAGGAGCCGAGGTGGCGCAGTGGTTAGAGTGCAGCACTGCAGGCTACTTCAGCTGACTGCTAGCTGCAGTTCGGCGGTTCAAATCTCACCAGCTCAAGGTTGACTCAGCCTTCCATCCTTCCGAGGTGGGTAAAATGAGGACCCAGATTGTTGGGGGCAATATGCTGACTCTGTGAACCGCTTAGAGAGGGCTGTAAAGCACTATGAAGCGGTATATAAGTCTACGTGCTATTGCTATTGCTATTACACTTGGTACCATGTTTTCACTGTGCTTCTTGACTTTCATTACTAAAGCTTGCAGATGATTTGCGTTTTCAGCTGGCAGGGTAGTATTGTTAGTATAGTGCAGATTATAGATGTTTCTCCCTTCAGTTTTAAAACCACACTCATCTTCTTCTAATCAGCTCCCTCAATATATATACCACATATGGGTTGAATAAATAAGCAGAGAATATATATATTTTGTCTTACTTTTGTGCCAACCTGGAATCAGTCCATTTGTTTCACCATGTCTCTCTAAACTGTGACTTCCTGATCTATCTATATCTATATCTATATCTATATCTATATCTATATC
>QLTV01001146.1:1021933-1035677 GCA_003457575.1 Thermophis baileyi
AAGATGTCTGCCTGGCTGGTTGAAAGTGCTGAAGAAGCTAGTCACAGTTCTCCTGGCCCAAGCCCTCGTCGCCACTGTTAGATAGTGGGTAGAGATGACAGGAGACAGACTTCCAAAGCAGCTCTTTATTTCAGCTCTTGTGTAAGCAACCAGCAAAGAGCAGTCTGACAGCTTGCCCTTTTATAGGGAGCTGTCAGACAGACCAGCCAATAGCGTTTGAGCTTTTTCCCGCTCAAACGCTGGACCTGGTTGGAACCATGCAACACAGTTGAAACAGTTAGAACATAACAGTCCCACCTTCCTCTTTTAACAGGTTGGCTAAGTCTGGTTGTTCACGCTGTGATTTCCCCTTCAAAAAATGGAGCAGTTTAATTTCCCCCTTTCCCCCCAACATGGGTATAAAGGACATTTGAAGAAATGAAAATAGTAACTGCCATTTAACATTCACTGCTTTGAAGAGCATCACGTTGCTCACAATAGGCATTATTCTCAGGTAAATTTATATTGTTTTGTAACCACAGATATTTGCAAACGTAAATCACATTTTAAGAATTTGCAGAGAAGAGGGTAGGGACTGAGTCACCAAATTGTCAGGGAATTTACCAAGTTTAGAAACAATTAGTCTCAGATAAGTTTCAGTAGAGTCTGTTGCTTGACTCATTTGCTGCAGGCCAACTTCAGGGCAGTTACTATCAATAGCACACTGTGCAGAATAATGCACAGATAAGAAACACAATGAATGTAAGCATTTCTATCAGTTGCAAAGCAATGTTAATCCTACAGTAGTGTGTTTCTGTGCAATGGCTCTGTTAAAAGAGTATTATAAAACCTGTGCATCTTACAGTGGTTTAATTATCAGTAAACATGCAGAGCAACAGTTGGCAGAAGCTATGAAATGTTAAATCTGGGAGAAAGAAGGATGAGAGAAGGTGATGGGCACAAAAGAATTAAACATTCCCTTTCCTTCTGATCCTTTTTTAGATAGCAATAGCAATAGCAGTTAGACTTATATACCGCTTCATAGTGCTTTACAGCCCTCTCTAAGCAGTTTACAGAGTCAGCATATTGCCCCCAACAATCTGGGTCCTCATTTTACCCACCTCGGAAGGATGGAAGGCTGAGTCAACCTTGAGCCGGTGAGATTTGAACCGCCGAACTGCAGCTAGCAGTCAGCTGAAGTAGCCTGCAGTGCTGCACTCTAACCACTGCGCCACCTCGGCTCTGCTCAGTCTTAAGATTACTTTTCAATAGTTAAAAATCAAGAAAGATTTTGTGTGATATGCTAAACTTAGGTAAGGTGGCATTTTTAAGCTAATAAATGTTACCATGATTCAACTAAATGCATTCACATTATGCAATCCTTCAGGGAAACCCAACCTTTGTTTTGAAAATTAAGGGCAATTGATTCCCCACTTTTCTCCTAGCCTCTCATCCCATCTCTGTTTTCAAGATAAGTTCTTGCAGTTGCTGAAACAAGTGTCTTTTGGAGCAGGGGTCTCCAACCTTGGCAACCCTAAGCCTGGCGGACTTCAACTCCCAGAATTCCCCAGCCAGCAAAGCTCCGCATCCCATCTCTGTTTTCAAGATAAGCTCTTGCAGTTGCTGAAACAAGTGTCTTTTGGAGCAGGGGTCTCCAACCTTGGCAACTCTAAGCCTGGCGGACTTCAACTCCCAGAATTCCCCAGCCAGCAAAGCTCCGCATCCCATCTGGCTGGGGAATTCTGGGAGTTGAAGTCCGCCAGGCTTAAAGCTGCCAAGGTTGGAGACCCCTGCTTTGGAGGCCATGCTTAAGATGTGCAGTTGTGATTGAAAACTTCTGTGCTAGTCATAACAGTCTAGAGTGCCAAAGAAAGTTGAAACTACATATGTACATATGGCCCAAGAACTTTTAGTGAACTTCTCAGAACAAAGCTGAACTGCACACTAATTAATCAACACTTTAAAGGCTTCCTTTTTCCTCTGATTAAGGCTGGGAAGAAAAAAAAATTTTTTTCTTGAAATCAGCACCGTATTGTATCAATGATACCAATGACTTTCTTTCCAAGGATAATTACCTTAAAATAGCTGATTAAATTAAAAGCCTATAGCATTCTATGCCTTTCTCCTGATGGATTTCCAGGTAATTTGCAAAAAAAGAGGTGCTTCAGGTAGGATCTGATTCTCATAAAGATGCAAGTGAAAACTGATTATGGATTACAACAATCATTGATCCCTAATCATATACCATCTACATTTAACTTTGATTTTCTGCACAGTGCTCATGCTATGTCATACATTATTATTACGGTATCCATCCTGCCCTGAAGAGCAACGGTGACTTTGATCATGTGGAAAAACAATTGTATGAATAGAGATTCCAAAAGAGAAATTTTCAGTTTTCTGCATTTTTACATGACCTGAATGATCTGTGTTGCCCAGATCAGTAACATGGATCGAAACACAGTTATTCTTTCTTTTGGATATCATTTGTCTAAATTTTGTGACACATTTGTAATCCTAGGCATATGAAATGTGAATATGAGAGAAAGAGGTGTGCCAAATGTCAGGCAAAGATTACACATTTTGTATGCATGGTGGAGAAAGCAGCATATAATAATGTGAATTTTCAGTTTGTATTTTACACTCACAGATTGATGTGGAAATTAGGTGGAAAAGAAAGCATAGAATCTATTCTTCCACTGGATGGAAATCAAATATGAATTTGATATGGACTAAGGTAAATTAACTTCCACATCTTTAGTTCCAAATATACAATGTATGTAAAACAGCATTGGATTAGTCAGCATTTTATTTATATATTTACACACACACACATAAATATATACATATATACATTTCATTTAAAAATACAATTATATGCCACTTTTTTTTTAAAAAAGAGCTAAGCTAACAAACATGTTTATTTATTTTGAGTGTGTGATGACAACTATTATCAGAGAGTTATGATATAAAATGCATGGGGCACTCCATTATTTTCTCTTTTTCCCCCTGTTTTAGGCAGGATTAGATCTTCCTTCCTTCCTTCCTTCCTTCCTTCCTTCCTTCCTTCCTTCCTTCCTTCCTTCCTTCCTTCCTTCCTTCCTTCCTTCCTTCCTTCCTTCCTCCTCCCTCCCTCCCTTCCTATTGGGCCTATTTTATAGCCCAAAGTAAAGAGGTAGTTATATCCACTTCTGTCTCTCACCTCAAAATGGGGAAAACTATGGCACATTTTAACCAATTACACAACCAATTTTCAACATTGTCTATCCATGAGGTAAACAATTAGACTACTAATCTTCAGGATATGATGATTCTAGTCTGCACTAGATAACTTGAAATAATTTTGAGCTGAAGCAAGTCAAGCAATGGAAGAACAAAAGCTAAGACAAGATCGGATAGCATTTGAGAATGAGGATATTAAACTCAATGTCCTCAAAATTGAAACTACATCACCTACAATCATTGGTCATACTGGCTGAAAGAAGTCTGATGCTTCAGGAAGACATAAAGATGCCTTCATCTGTTGAAAACCCAACAGGGAGGCTGGGAGGGGATCCAAGATAGCAACCAACTAACAGCTCCTTATTTTTAATCAATCTCACCCCCTCTCCCCTAGCCCTCTGGCTTTAACATTTCCCACAATCACCTTATTGGGGAGATGGGTGACAAAGAAATGTAATAAAAAATTAAAATATCCAGAAGCAAGGAAAGAATCTGGGCCAGTCCTGAAACAAGTGGTCCCTGTTTAGTGACTGCCTCATTTAGCAATCATTCGCTGTTAAGACAGTGGTGAAAAAGACTAGTCTAGCAAAGAGAAGGACCAGGGGAGACATGATAGCAGTGTTCCAATATTTGAGGGGCTGCCATAGAGAGGAGGGGGTCAAGCTATTCTCCAAAGCACCTGAAG
This sequence comes from Thermophis baileyi, assembly GCA_003457575.1. NCBI lineage: Eukaryota > Metazoa > Chordata > Lepidosauria > Squamata > Dipsadidae > Thermophis > Thermophis baileyi. Next base: position 1,025,820 of record QLTV01001146.1, read on the forward strand.
GACAGATAAGGAATAATGGATGGAAACTGATCAAGGAGAGATTCAACCTAGAAATAAGAACAATCAACCAATGGAACAGCTTGCCTTCGGAAGTTGTGGGAGCTTCATCACTTGAGACTTTCAAAAAGAGATTGGACTGCCATTTGTCAGAAATGGTGTAGGATCTCCTGCTTGAGCAGGGGGTTGGACTAGATGATCTACAAGATCCCTTCCAACTCTGTTAATCTAACCTAAAAATCTAAAAGTAGCTTTGTCACCAATCGTTGCCTTTGTGACCTTCATAGGTCTGTAAAGCAAAAGAAAGCTGAAATAAGAATATAAAATCATGATGTGATCTGACTGACCCCTAAAAACAATTAAAGCATAGTTTGTGAATACTTTTGTTTTTACATGTGTTAGTAGGCTTCCCAATTGCCTTATAAACTCAGTCACAATGGTGTCTTTGGAGAAGCAAAGTATTTCTAGATTCCAGATTCACCCAGCAGGCACTGTAGTTTTATTTGTTTAACTTTTGGTTCTGAGTGTGTTCTAGCAGATTCTGTTCTGTAAATATATTCCACAAAAGACTCTTGGAGATCAGTTGAATGCTGACCCCAAGTGGTAGAAAGAAATCAATAACATCCTTCTTAATTTAATTCATTTCTGAACAGTCAGCGTTAGGTTTATTTTACATAATATATTTTTATCTATCAAATTTATATGCAACCTATTGGTCAGAAGTCTACAAGTCGAGCCTGCAACATTGCATGTCACACCTCAAAGTCTGGTCAGTGAATTACAAGTCTCACGTGATATTTAATAAGAGAAAATTATTAAATACATAGATAGCAATGCTATTAATTGCAAGTAATTAAATGCATATAAATTAAATTACTTGATCAATCTGGTCAGAGAGGGGAAATTAAGACTAGTCAGTTCTTTGACAAGAGAATTCTGGAGAATTATGTGGCATTGGCTGGACTGAAACCTTGGAAGAACATTCAGGGAGAAGATAGGGACAGATCAGTCCTGTAGCACTGCTAAGAAAACAACATTCTAGTCACTAGGAATCAAGCTTAGCTCAAGGGAGTCTTTGAAGTTAACTTTGAATTAAAGCTGGGTCCTTAACCTACTTCTAATATGGGTGTCTCTAAATTAGGTTTTTACTTTGCAACCATAAATCACTTTGTTCTCCGCAGCTTAAAAGAAGTCCAGAGGATATTATTCTCCATTTCTATTTTTTTTTTCATTTTTCCCCGCTATTTCTTCTATCATCTTTCAAAACTAAACATCAAGGAGAAAAAGATGAAAGTACTTCACGATGCATTATGATAGGTAGTAATATACTGTAAGCCTTCCACCAGCATATGCTTCATACATGCAATTAACCATCGTTAGCTACACATAAGACTGTTCAATTACGTGAGAAGAATACATGGAGAATGTACCATAAGAATGTGGAAAAAAGTGCAATCTTTGCATTAATGCAGGTGAACTATCATCCAAATATTTAAAAAGCCTTTGAAACTGGTTATCTGTATCCACCCACATGGTTGAATATTTCCAGGAGCTATTTTATGCTGTTGCTAGGATCTGGTAGGAATAAAGTTTTTTGTTTTTGCAAAGATGAGCACAAGGAATGTGCATCAGATATGACTGAACCCTGGATCTTGAAAAGGAGTACTCAGAATACATTTTTATTTTCATTTTCCCTGGGAGAGAGTAGATGAGCCTTAACTCTTCATTTTTGATTCTGGTTGTCTGAAAAATGCTAATTCTGATTTGATTATAAGAGGACTGTTGATGAAAGAATGTACATTAAAAACCTTTGCATTCATTTTTATGAAGCCAAGTTGAATCTCTTGTAATTCTAAGTATAATTGGAACAACTCTCGTCGAAAAATCTGGAAAGCTATCATCAGTTAGGGCCCTCAGAGCTGTTTACACAATGAACAGAACATAATCACCTAATATTAAATTTTCCATTGTTTTATAATTTATGCACATTTCTAGAATTAAAATGTGAAGAGCTAAGTATGACACTCAGAAAAATACATCTGTTGTGTTAAAAGGAAGCTATATGCAATATATCTACCAAAATGCAGATTACTTGAGAAGATTCTCTAAGATTCTTTCAGAGATTTCTATTATTAGACAAGTGACACAACTGTTCCCATGATAAGATAATATGTTTCATTTGCTGTGGTTTCTTGCTCAACAATTCACACATTTCCTAGCATGTAGAAAGATTGTTTATCTGAAACCTGAAGTATGAAATATTAAGCAGTAGAAGAGAAGCCAAGTTCCTTTCTCAAACAAAGCTTTATTGTGGTCTTCAACTTCCAGAATTCCTCAGCCAGCCAATTAGTCCACAATTTTAAAGTAGCTGAGGTTGAGACACACTGCTTTAATACATAGTCAAACTCTTCTGCTTTGCAGCACTAATATCTGCTTTTGATCTAAAGTATTGCTGGCTCTTGGATCATCAGTTTATAGGCAGCCTTCTCCAACTTGGTGTCAAGAGTTGTTCCAATTATACTTAGAATATGCTGAGCTACAAAATTTATAAGACCTAATCTGGTGTAGTGGTTAAAGCACCAGCATAGGAAGTGAGCCGAGGTGGCGAGGTGGCGAGGTGGTGAGCCGAGGTGGCGCAGTGGTTAAAGTGCAGTACTGCAGGCTACTTCAGCTGACTGCTAGCTGCAGTTCGGTGGTTCAAATCTCACCGGCTCAAGGTTGACTCAGCCTTCCATCCTTCCGAGGTGGGTAAAATGAGGACCCAGATTGTTGGGGGGCAATATGCTAACTCTGTGAACCGCTTAGAGAGGGCTGTAAAGCACTATGAAGCGGTATATAAGTCTAAGTGCTATTGCTATTGCTAAGTGGCATATTGTGAGTTATAAGCATGCCCTTGGTGCCAATTGTTCTTTCTCACCCCTAGGAAGAAGACAACAGCTAGAAACCATTTCCAAAATCTTGACAAGAAAACTACAGGGGCTTGAGACTTATCCAGGCAGTCTCTAGGAGTCAACACTGACTCAAAAGCACCACCTCTCCCCCATCCGTATAATCCCCAACCAGCTTTATTATTGGATTGAATGATAGAAATCGGAGCCAAAGACATTGATGGATACTGGGTTGGATAATGCTGCAGATAAATATGTTCTTTCTATTCACATTGATGGATCCGAATAATCATATTTTTAATTGATTATGTGCCATCAAGTCATTTTCGATTCCTAGCAATCACTTAGATAATTTTTCTCCAGGTCAATCTATTCCTAACTTGTTTTTTTTTTCATGTTTCCCACTAGTACATACATCACCTCTGTAACTGAGTCCAACCATCTTGTTACTAGCCATTCTCTTCTTTTCTTTTTTCTACCTTTCCAGTGTTAGAAGCCATTAGAATTGAGTCTTCACATGTCTCCAAAGCAGAATAATTGGAATCTGGTTATTTGTGCCTCAAGTGAGAACTCTTAAGTTGGTGTGTTTTTTTTTAATTGATCCATCAATTTGTTTTCCTGGCTATCCACAATATTTCTGGGAGTCCTCCAATACCAAAGTTCAGAGGTTTAATATTCTTCCTATCCTACTTCTTTAAAGTCAAACTTCTGCTTCTATAGCAGTGGTTCTCAACCTTTCTAATGCTGCGACCCCCCCCACCGCCGCAACCCCCCGCCGCCGCGACCCCCTCCCCGCGTGGGATGAGGTGACAAAGGGGGTGTGGCACCAGGGGCGAAATGCTCTGGGTTCGGGCTTGCCTGCCAGTCGCCGGACAGCTGATAGCGTGGATGCGGGAGACTTCGCCCGGACACCGCCATTTGGGTTCTTTTACCCTCTGCGCATGCGCAAAGCATTCTGCGCATGTGCAGAGGGTAGAAGAACCCAAATGGCGGCATCCGGGCTACCAGCTGTCCGGCAACCCGCAGGCACGGCCGAACTGGGACCTTTTCACCCCTGCAGTGATGGTGGCACCAAGATGGCAGGCTAATGCGCGCGGCGACCCCTGTGAAATGGTCGTTCGACCCCCAAAGGGGTCGCGACCCACAGGTTGAGAACCGCTGTTCTATAGAATGTCTTATAGGGAATGCCACGGCTTGCACAATTCTGATCTTTGTAAGTATAGACACATTGTGGTATTTAAATATCTTTTCTATGGCCTTGGTGACTGGTCTATCAAATGCTAGTCTGTAGCATATTTCTTGACAGCTGGTTCCTTTACTGTTGATGGTTGATCATAAATCACAGATGCTATCCACCACTTCAATATCTTAATTGTCAATTCTAAGGCTGTTTGCTCTGTAGGAAGTTAGCACCCACCCCTCTCCTAGAAAAATGAAATATCCTAGGAAATATTAAAAAGGCAGAATATTATATAGAATATCCCTGGAAACATGTTTTAGGCAGAAAATAGACTCACTCCTAGTAGCCCCCACCTTTGTCAATGGACCATTAAGACCAGAGCAAACTCACTCATCCCCCCCACCTTTGTCAATGGGCAATCTATTCTACATAACAAAGATAGGATTAGCCCTCTGCCTCATGGCACCTGGGAAGATTGCATCAGCCAGCACTCAAACTAGCTTGGTATTCAGGACAGCCTACATAAGGTGGGGCCCAACAGAGAGCATAAAACCAGGGCGCACTCAGCATCTCGCCCCTTTTTTCTCTTCACCCAACATCTGGAAGCATGTGATCCACCTTTTCTGTTCAGGAGCCCTTGCCATGTGCTCCTGTCCACCATTAAACCTTCTTTCCAAGCAACTTCCATGAATCCAGTGTCTTTTTCCCCACTTGGAACTGAACCCAGAAGGATATTCTTTACAACAGCTCCACCTCTTGTCATTAATTTGGTCTTCTTTATATTTTATCTTTAGTCCCATTTTTTTCATTGTGTTCTTTGACTTTTAGTACTAGGACATGCAGATCCTTTGCATTTTCAGCTATTAGGGTAGTGTCATCAGCATAGCGCAGGTTCCTCCAATTTTAAATCACACTGTTCTTCCAGTCCAGTTGCCCTTAATTATTATATTCTGCATATAGGTAGAATAAATAAGGAGGGGGGATGCAGCCTTGTCACACTCCTTTGCCAATCTGGAACCAGTGTGTTTCACTATGTTCTGTAGCTTCTGGACCTGTATATAAGTTTCTCATGAGGATAATGAGATATTCTGGAATTCCCATTCCCAACAGCTTTTCTTCAATCGAGTAAGCACATACTGACTTGGCTTTTCCAATTATTCAGCATGCATCAACAGTACTGTCTCAAGTTCCTTGGCCTTTTCTAAAGTCAGCTTGTACATCTGGCATCTCTATTTCCATGTAGTGCTCTATTCTGCATTGGATAATCCTAAGCATTATATTGTATCTTATGAAATTAAGTATAATGTATGATAGCTTGTACACTGTGTTAAGTCTCCTTTCGGGAGGCACTGGAATATAGACAGATCTTTTCTTCCAATCTGTCATTCTCCAGATTTGTTGCCATAGCTTGGTTAAAACCTGGACTAATATTTCTTCTGTTACTTGCCGTATTTCAGTGGGTATTTCATCAGTTCCTGTAGCTTTCCAACTTGGTAATAACTGAAGTGCTGATCTAACTTCCTCTTTTAGTGCTAGAGGATCTTATAAGAAAAAATATATTCTAAGATACAGTATTATGGATGTTGATATGAATCAGTTATTACCTCCCATTTGGTGTCCTTTAGCATATCAGTTCAAAGTTGGAGACTTCTTCTAAGTTCAGGAATCTTTTGAAAAACTTTCCTTGTTTTTCCATGTTTGTTTCCATCTTCAATGCCTTTTCAGAAATTGTTGTAATACTACTTCTTGTCTATTCTTGTCTTTTAAACTCTTTGTTAGGTTTCTTTCTCAGATTGGCTTTCTTGGCTTTGGCTTCCTTCTTTTCTTGGTAATTTTCACAGTATGTTCTAGCCTTCAGTTTGCTTTCTTCTCTTTCTTCATTTTTGTCAGTTTGTTTTCACAAACTGTTTGTTTTTTGTTTGTTTCATCCTTAACTTCTTTAAATTCATTCCATAATTCCTCTGATTATCTATCAAAGGGATCTCTGATGTTCTTGAAAATGGTGGGTATATTCAAGATCGTATCTTGGAAACTGATTGGATTCCTTCTTCTTTTTCTTTTAGTTTAACTTGGAGCTTGCACAGGAGCAGTTCAAGATCTGTTCCACAATTAGCACCATGCCATGTCTTTGATGCTATAATTGAACTCCTCTGCCTCCTTTTAGCAATAATATAGTCGATTTGATTTCTAGATACTCCATCTGGTGGTCTCATTTTTGTTGTTTGAAGACAGTGTTAGCTATGAAGAAATCATCGGAGTTGCAATTGGTCTCTTGCTTCATACAATTCAATTACATTTTCCTCTTTAATGTTTCCATATTGGGCATTCAATCACCAATTATAAGTCGCACAGCTTGCTTGCAAGTTTTGTCAAATTCAAATTGAATTTGATCATACCAGTCATCTACCTCCTCTTCTATATCTATGGTTGGAGCACCAACTTGAATTATCATGATATTAAAGGGTTATCTATGAAGTCTAATCAATATTACTTAGTCATTGATTGCATTGTAGCCAGGAACTGTTCTTGTTATACTCTTACTAACTATAAAAGCAACACCATTTTTTCTTTATTTTTCATGTCCTAAGAAATAAATGTTGGAATCTTCTGACTGAAAGTGTCTGATTCCAATCCATTGCAATTCGCTGCTGCCTAAGATACCAATTTGTAATCATTCTGTTTCATCTTTGTTGAACTTCCTTGTGTTCCTGCCTCTTATGTTCCACCTTTCTATTGTAATTTTATCTTTGCAGCTTTAGGTTTTCTTTTTCTGTATGGCAACATCAGCAACTAGACATCCTGAAGGCATTAATCTAGCCATGTCACACATACCATTAGTACCTGAAAGTTCCTCAACTCTTCCTTAGTTGCATCTTGAATGCATCTGGCATTATATCATCAATCATTTTATATTTTCTATCCATGTGTTTTTATTGGTAAAAACACAGGAGTGGTTTACCATTGCCCTCTTCTGCTCAGTATGAACTGATGTTTTTGCCATTATCATTAAAGTGATCGTCTGCTTCCAGCACTTTTCTGTATCACTGCTGCTCAATATACAGTAGGTGCCTGCTTGCTTTAGCTGAGTAATTGGGGTGACATTCACATTTTGGGTGACCCTGCTGAGAATATATAACAGATAACAGATAAACAGAGTTGGAAGGGACCTTGTAGGTCATCTAGTTCAACCCCCACCCAAGCAGGAGACCCTACACCATTTCTGACAGATGGCAGTCCAGTCTCTTTTTGAAAGCTTCCTGTGATGAAGCTCCCACAACTTCTGAAGGCAACCTGTTCCATTGATTGATTGCTCTCACTGTCAGAAACGTTCTCCTTATTACTCTTGGCATACACTCAAAATATTCTTTGTTCATCCTTCCCAAGAACACCCACCCATGACACAGCAGAATGGGGGGGGGGATTATCACTGGCTTCCATAAATTCTTATCTAACACACATGAATGCTCCTATCTGCCTAAACTGATCCAATGTACTAAAATATACCATGCCAACTTTTATACTGCAATAGTTTGCATAAAAGATCATCCTTAAATAGAACCTAAGGTAGTCATGCTTTGACAAAAATTCTTCATGCAATTATCCTTTCTAAAGGCACTCTAATGACATTACAGGTAGTCCTCATTTAGTGACGGCCTCATTTAGTAACCATTTGCATTTGTAACAATGATGAAAAAGTAACTTTGCAACTAAACATTTATGACTTTTGCAGGTCCATAAAGCAAGGAAAAGTTAAAGTAAAATAGTGAACACGGTAGTGTTTTACTTAGCGACCACCTCACTCAACAACTTAAATGAGGACTATCTGTATATGTGACAATTGAGGAAAAAATCAAAGAAGGCAGAAAGCAGCAAGAGTGATCATTAGTATGGGGAAATTGCCAAGTGGCAATTAGTGCTGAACATGCAACTTCTCTTGGAATTCTCCACCAAATTAATGGGCAAAATGATTATGTGGAAATTAAAAAAAACAAAAAACCCTGCAGTGGAAAGAAAATTACTGTGACAATTTGTCAAGGAATGTCCTTTAGTGCAATCACGACTGGGGGGAAAAAATGGTGAGAGGAGCTCCCTCATGATGGAACGTAACAAACATGAGAAGAAGCTGCAGAAGAGTTGATTGCACAGCAAAAAAAAACGGGACACTTAAGCACCCATCAAGGTCACCTTTGGAATAAATACAGGAACCACACTTCACCCATGAAAATTTCCCCAAAATTCTAATAATTTCTAAAAGAATTTTTAATTTAATACATTGAATTAGAACTGTAGAAAACCAGGTAGGAGCACCTACTGTATATTCTTAGCACTTGCATCCTAATTATTTTACATGCTGATATTTTATTTTCTTGGTAACATTAAATAAAAACCTCTCTTTCCCCCACTCTCAAAAGCTATTTTTATTCCATAATCCTCATTTCTCTTACGCCGTAGTCAAATCACTCACTAATGGTTTACTAATGAAACAGAAGCGCTACGGTTGCAAAAAATATCTTTTATGTTCTCCCTGCGTGCATTTCCTAGAGCACAAGTCAAATTATCCATGTGATTTAGCCAATCATTTTTCTACTGAAGTTTATTTCTTATTCCTTTCTTACTAGAATGTATTATTATTATTTTTAAATACTAGCTGTAGAACCATGAAGTTGATGGTCTCTTCTTATATCTCCAGTCCAGTGGTTATGGTGGGCATCTGAAAGATAAGGGCATAGTAGTATATATCCAGGCCTAGAGAAAGCTGATCATGGTCTCTGTTAACCTGCATTTTCACCATTTGACAAATTTACCACTTAATTGGAAAACCATTTTCACTGAAGCAACAGTGGTGATTAAAACTTTGCTAACCCTTTTGAATTTTTAATATTTCTGCAAAAATATGACCTAAAATCTGATCTGCTCTCCGCACAAATACTAAAGCTAGATAAAGAGAACTCAACTAACAAACGAGTCAAAAACACTATACTTGACCCAAAGCTAATATTTGTTGTTGGCAAAGTATGTGAATCTCTAGGATTCTCAATTCATTTGAAGGGGCAATTAGAATGAATCAAATGGAATCAGGTGCGAGTGTGGGTAGTCCTGCATTATTTAAAGAACAGAATCCTGGTATTTACTATCAAAGTCTGTTCTTCACAACACAGGTATATATGAGTGTGTCATAGCTCAAACAAAGGAGATTTCTGAGGATCTCCAAAAATAGTTTTCAATGCTCAATCAGCCTGGAATAGGTTACAAAATTAATACCAAAGAGTTTGGACTCCACTAGCCTACTGCCAGAACAAAGTGTGTAATATTCTAGGAAGTCTCTAATAACTCCAGGGTAACATCTAAGGAATTAGCAGCTTCTCTTGCATTGGTGAAAGTCAGTGTTATGTTCTAACTGTTTAAACTATGTTGCATGGTTCCAACCAGGTCCAGCGTTTGAGCGGGAAAAAGCTCAAACGCTATTGGCTGGTCTGTCTGACAGCTCCCTATAAAAGGGCAAGCTGTCAGACTGCTCTTTGCTGGTTGCTGATACAAGAGCTGAAATAAAGAGCTGCTTTGGAAGTCTGTCTCCTGTCATCTCTACCCACTATCTAACAGTGGCGACGAGGGCTTGGGCCAGGAGAACTGTGACTAGCTTCTTCAGCACTTCAACCAGCCAGGCAGACATCTTCCTGCCTCCTTCTGCCGCTATGTCCACCTTCCACCCGCCGGCGCCTTTCGACCCGACCAGGGGGAAATGGGACTCCTACATGCGGCGATTCGACTGCTTCCTGGAAGCAAAGAAGCAAA
>QLTV01001146.1:1039365-1052504 GCA_003457575.1 Thermophis baileyi
AGCTGACCATCGTCGACGGAGACCTCCCCAGTTTGCTGGGACTCGACTGGTTCGATGCACTCGGACTTGGGGTCCCTATGGCTACCTGGTACCATCGAAAAAGTCCTGGGTCCCCTGTCCTACGAGGTCGGTCTCGAAGACGGCCGCCTCTGGAAGAGACATGTGGACCAATTACGCTCCAGACTGCGTGGGGAATCAATCAACCCACAAACAGTAACACCTTACTTTCCTCCCCTAGCTAACTCAAGCCGGGGTGGCTCGGAAGGCCTACCTGTGGAAGCCGAGAGCCAGCGATGTCCTCCCCTCGAACCGGTCCCTTCGGCCGTGGAGGCCACACCCAGTACCTTCCAGGAGCTTCCATGCTCGAGCCCCGGAGCGGCAGCAGACCTGTCCGCACAGGCCGCTGCCTCCCCCCCAACTGAATTGCGCAGGTCTAGTAGGGCTTCAAAACGCCCCGCCTACCTGCGTGATTACGTATGCTGGACAGCTCCATCCAGGAGGGGAGGGGTGTTATGTTCTAACTGTTTAAACTATGTTGCATGGTTCCAACCAGGTCCAGCGTTTGAGCGGGAAAAAGCTCAAACGCTATTGGCTGGTCTGTCTGACAGCTCCCTATAAACAGGTCCAGTAGGGCTCCAAAACCCCCCGCCTACCTGCGTGATTACGTATGCTGGACAGCTCCATCCAGGAGGGGAGGGGTGTTATGTTCTAACTGTTTAAACTATGTTGCATGGTTCCAACCAGGTCCAGCGTTTGAGCGGGAAAAAGCTCAAACGCTATTGGCTGGTCTGTCTGACAGCTCCCTATAAAAGGGCAAGCTGTCAGACTGCTCTTTGCTGGTTGCTGATACAAGAGCTGAAATAAAGAACTGCTTGGAAGTCTGTCTCCTGTCATCTCTACCCACTATCTAACAGTCAGTGTTTATGAAACCATCATCAAGGGAACACTGAACAACAATTATGTGCATGGCAGGGTTCCAAGGAGAAAGCCATTACTCTCCAAAAAGAACATTGCTGTTCATTTACAGTTTGTGAAAAGCCACAATGATAAGCCAATGTTACTGGAAAAATGTTCTTTGGACTGACAAGACTAAAATAGAATCTTTTTGTTTGAATGACAAGCTTTATATTTGGCAAAAACAAACAATGCATGCCAACATAAAAACCTATCCTATCTGTGATATATGATGGTAGCAGTATCATAGTTTGACCTGCTTTACTGCCGCTGGACCAAGATGGTTTGCCATCATTGATGTAATTCTGAATTCTGAATTGTAGTAACAAATTCTACAAGAAAATGCCAGGGTAACTGTCCCTGAACTGAACCTCAACTGAAAGTGGCTCATGCAGCATGTCAACAACTCAAAGTCCATAAGATATGCAACCAAAGAATGAAATTCTTCAAGCAGATGAAAATTAATGTTGTGGATTGACCAAGTCAAATATGTAGCTTTGAATCATTTTTCTCAATAAATAAAGAAACAAGTCTAATCTTTTTTGAGCACTGAAAATCCAAAAGGTTCACAAATTTTTAGAAACTGTTGTGTTAGATTTGTTGTGCTTTCCCTATTGATAAAACAAGAATTTCAGAGCGTTTGGCTGCAAGTTCAATTCCACCAATGGGAGAATGCCAGTGGTCAAGGGGTTGGCTTCCTGATATTGCTGGCAATAATCAGTCAATGAGCTATTAAACTCTGTGCTTATTATTGCTTTGGACTTCATATTCTTTCTCCTTTACTCTTCCATTCTTGTGCTAATGGAACATTGCCCTTCTGTGATGATCCTGAGAAGATAATTGGCAGCTTTGATCCACATTCAGCATTTGGAATATTTATTTATTTATTTATTGGTTGGTTGGTTTGTTGGTTAGTTGTTGGTTAGTTGGTTTATTATGACTGTCCATCTCAAATTCATTACTCTGGGTAGCTACCGTAATAAGGGCTTGCAGCTCACCTTACTTCTTACCTTCTGTACAACTGGGGTACATTTAAGGCACTGACATAAATTTGTGCTGCTCTAAAAACAGATGTAGGATCGTAAAGTTGCAAATGCTCCTTTTTCTGTGTCATCCTTTTTCACTGTGGCCTGCCTTGCTTATGACATTGTTTCTGACATCCTGCATCTTCTGTCTTTGCATACTAGAAAGACTATTGCTGGCAATCCACAACTCAAATGGCTAAAGGTTCATTCCCCTTGTGGACCCCTAGCAATACACTAAAATAAAATAAGAGGCAAAGATGATAATCAGAGACCCTAGTATTTTCAATTCTGAATAGCAATCATAATAATCTAGCAAAGGCATTTTTTTCCTATTCTCAGTGATGTCTATCTTCCAGCTGAAAAAGTGGCCTCCTCTAGTGATGCTCTGGCAGCAATTTAATTGGGTGGAGTATTTTCAAGGAAAAGCTAATCCTCCCCTTGCTGTTTTCTTTTTTTTGGGGGGGGGCTTCCTATTTAGTTCAAAGTACTATAAAATCACTTCAATTTTCTTTTTCAAGCGATAAGACTTGACTATAAAATTAAGAGGTTAAGTATTCAGCAGGTCTCTGTGTTTCATCCTGGCTTTATCTCTGGTCATCAACAAGTAGTATCTTTCTCTCCATACTTTTCTATGGAAATTGGCCGTCAGGCTGAGCTCAGACATTTCAGTCTGTGCTGCTTTGTGCTGAAATGCTTTTTCCTGGAGAGATTAGATGAAATGATCTGCTTTCATTCATGTCTGGCCTAATAGATTCTTAGTATGAAATCTGCTTTCAAGTTGTTGTTTTTCCTGCTCTATCTAAAGGTTCCTTGCTTCAGGGTGCAAATGTAAGCCTGGCTATTTATATTCCATCTGTAGTCAGGACGGAGCCTTATAATTCTTCTATGCAGAGAAAAATAATTTTATCTCAATAGCATTTATAGAGAAATATCACCATAGCCAGCCTGCCTTGAGGCACTGAAGTTCCTAATGGAAAATACAGTTCTTAAATATATGTTGATTCTTTAGGAATGAGGCTCTCAAGATTTCTTAGGTATTTTGGAATCCAGTGAATTAAGATTCATATTCAATGTGGTATCATAATTTCTTCACCCAGGTGCTTCCATTTCAGCCAAATAGACAAAGATACTAAAAAAAATGTGCAAAAAGCAGTCATGTCTGTTTATAAGATTGTGCTTTTGCCCAGTATGTTATTATGGAAAGGAGAACTGGGTATCTTAACAGAAACACAATTATAAGTTGACTGTAGAAAGTATGGAGCATTTTAAAATGGTCCATGGTAAGAAATAGAAGAACAGGGTCAAGAATAAATAGGTGCTGAATGAGTTAACTAAAATGTGAATTAGTCAATTAATTTCATATTTTCTGAAAATCATTCAGGTTTCAGTCAGCAGTGTTGGTGTGTGCGTGTGTGTGTGTGTGTGTGTGTGTGTGTGTGTGTGTGTGTGTGCATGTGTGTCTTCACTGCCAGAACATGTAGTCCAAAGTATAGAGAAACTCATGTAAACCCATCCACTTCCCACCAAAGGAAGCTGCATGGAGCAGTAAAAAAAAAAACACCACACACACACACACACACACACACACACATATATATATATACACACACACATTCATATCACCAACATTTGTAATGTCACTGGAAACATTCATTATTAGAAATACGTTAAATAATGAAAACAACTTGTCTTACCCTCTAGTCACTTTTGAGCATCCTTAAGTCCCTGAGTGCACAAAAAATGAAAAATCACCTTGCTCAGAGGCATGAAGTATAATGGTAATAAAAACTATCTAAGGCCAGAATAGCAATATTTAAAGAAAACCTATTTTCACACATTAAGGTTTTAAAAACAAAAATGAATCTATTGGTTTCATATAAGATACAAGACATTTACCAGGCCTCATACATTTCTATACTGGCAAGCTCCTGAGATTCCACATGATTTACAATAATAGAATTAGAAACATAAATAAACAGCAACCAAGTCCCCCCCAAAATCCAGACTTCAGCATTCCAAACAGCAGTCTGGATAAAAACACAAGCACAGAATCACATACACCCCACTGAAATAACATCCAACATCCAACAAAAAAACTCTTAGGACTGTATACAAGAATCACTAAAGATGGTGCCAGGTGTATCTCCAAGAAGCAAGATATCCCACAGCATATACCATAAAGGACCAGGACTCCCTTCAGGTCCATGTCACTTTGACTTCTCATATGAATGGGATCCTAAGTATTTTCTCCCTATCTATTTGAATAGGCCAGGCAGATTCCATTTGGAGGGCACAGTCCTTCCCCAAGGTATACTGGAACTGAGCCAAGTCATGGAAGACTTTATAGATTAATATCAACACTTTAAACTGGACACATAGACTTTTGGTAGTCAGTGCATCAAACGGAGATTCGGTGTTACTTTATAATAACAGCTCTTACTCATTAACATCTGATAGTCTTCAGGTACAGCATTTTACAGTAAACTAAATGCATGATGATCAGGACAAAGTCCCAGTCCAAAGAGTTTCTCAATCCAGATAGGGCCCCAAAATTGATGCAGAAGCCTAAGCTGGTCAAAAAAAAAAAAAACCCTGCCCATAGCTAATACCTGCCATTCCAACAGGGATTGTGGGTCTGAAAGATTGTCCAAACCTACTCCTTGAAAGTGACCCTCATGACAGCCATCACTGAGCAAAGATGTTTCCAGACAAATAGTAATTATGTCTTCCTGGAATTTAATTTGAGCTAGTTTGGGCCCATCCAGTGGACTCATATTCTCCAGATACCAGGTTAGCATTTTTACAGCATTTTCAGTTCAGTCTGTGGTGGCAATATCTAGCTGGGAATAAATAGCCTATGCATGATACATAACTCCCAACTGACAGATGGCATTAGTAATAATTGTATGCATTATTTTACTGAAAACATTGAAATACATTTTTCCTTTGTTAATATCCTTCAATTTCTCCTTGTATGCCAGAATAAAACTTTCAAATTTTTTGTCTATAGAGATTCTCAATCATCCAGGTCATGGTTGTCCCAAAGGTGATTTTTCAGAAGGCAATCAGCATCTCTTAGTAAAAGTGTCTGTTCATTTCAATCAAATAGGGTTTTACTTTCCTAGGAGATCAGACTGTGGCAGGCCTAATAGAGAAGTTGTTCTCTATATCTGTTTCTTTGGCCATTTATTCCAGCTAGGTTTTCTTCAATATCTCCAGCTGTAGCATTTCAGTCCGCAACCACAAACAGCATATCTTGCCTGCATGTTCTAAACTTCACCATAGTACTTGTCAAGTTCCTTTTCTTCTTCATTAGTGGTTGAACCATAATCTTTTATAATTGTCATATTAAAAGTTGTCCACAAAATCTAATTAATGTTATTTAGTCACTGATTGCATTATATTAGGAATCCAAACCTGTCTGTGCTATATTCTTTCTGACTCTGAAAGCAACACTGTTTTTTGTTTTGTTTTGTTTTTCATGTCCCAAATATCTCAAAGATGCTTTTTTCAAGAGGCAACTGGACTTTCTGGTTTTTCTTTGAAGACATTTCACTTTTCATCCAAGAAACCTCTTCAGCTCTGACTGGATGGTGGGGAATGGAATTTCAATTTTTTTGTTTTCTAGACCAAATAGTTTTTCTCAGTAACTGTGTGGCTACCCTGACCCTGATTTTTGTTTTAATTTTGTATCATGCCACAACTCATTTCATTAAGTTTAGCTGTATGGCTGCTTAAATAGGTTGTCCTAACTCTCCTTGGAGATTAGGTTTTAGTAGATATGTTTCATGTGCCTCTTATAACATTTCATATTTTATTTGTCCAAAGAAATAAGAAAAATGAGTCTGAAAATCAAAGAACATGTTAAAGGAAACAGTAAGGAGGGGACCAAAACAATCTTATGCAGTCAATGCTTTTGATTTCCAAAGGGTGGGGGAATCTTCCAGTGATGAGATTCTAGAACAGGGATGTCAAACTGCCCACACAGACCACACTCACCCTAGCTCCGCAAAGGCAAAAAATGTTGCGATACACTGCGATACGTCACGTGACGCAATCGAGTTTGACACCCGTGTTCTAGAAGGTGGGCCAGACAGAGCACATTTGGAGTTGACTTTTTGCCTTCTACTCTTTTTTTAATGTTGTTAGGATGAGAAATTGTTTCCCATTAGTCAAAGCCCTTATTGATTTATTATTTTTAAAGTTTAAAGTATCAGCCTGATCACTGATTCCCCATATGTTTCAAAAAGTGGTGAGCAAATATTTTGAATTAGAAGTATTTCAAATTTGAAACAGGCTGTTTTAATCATGCTGGAAGTGTCAAGTTTGAAGCAGCTCTGTTTTAAGTTTGAAGCCCTCCATTTTAAGCTCAAAACATCCCTAAAGTAATCAAAATAGCTTCTTTCAAATGTGAAATAGACTGTTTTGAATTCAAAATGGACTTTTTAAAATAATACAGATACACACACATGTTCAAAATAGCTTGAATTCAATTTTTTTTAAATATATTCCTTGCAAATGTTTCAGGGTGTTGTAGATTAATGTTTCTTAACCTCAGCAACTTTAAAATGTGTGGGCTTAAATTGCTAGAATTCTCCAGTCAGCGTGCTTTCTCTTGGAAGGAAAAAAAAATGGTATTTTTCTTGTCTTCTAGAATCTAGATGACCAGCCTATTTCAACCTTTATTTCCATCTTTTGAGAAGCAACAGATTTTCTAAATGGGAGCCTCAAAAATAAGAAGTAGAAACACGCCAGGCTCCAAATAGTTGAAATCAATACCTTAATTTTTGCCTTTCCTTTCAGACAGTTTGTTATGATTATTCCAAGGGATTTCTGCTAGCTGTACTCCTTTGCCTTTTTAAAAATAATTTTATTAAATATTTTTTCATAAGTAGAAAGCAAATTTAAAACAAGAGAGAGAGAAAGAGAGAGAAGAAAGAAGAAAGCGCAAAGAAAAAAAGCAAATACATAAGAAAAAGCAATAACTAAAGAAACAAAAGCACATTACTCCCAACCTTCTTTTCAAAAAATATTAACAAACTCATCCTTTCCTCTTAATCTCCTTTTAACTATTCCAGAGATCCCTTCAACCCCTTATTTAATCTTCATCTTTTTCAATCATTAAATCCATAAATCATAATTTCAAGTTTTTCTTCTTTTAGCAAAAAGCCCATAAAAGTTTTCTAGTCTTTCAGAGAAGTACTTATTGTTTTCTTCATGACCAAGCAGATCAATTTTGCCATTTCCAAAAATCCTGACAATTTATTCTTCCATTATAGAAATTTCAGTGAACTTCCTCTATTGCACGAATAGTAATCTTGCTGTGGTTACCATATACAAAATCAATCTTCCATGGGATTGACTCTAATTTGTCTAATTCTAGTTTTTCTAATTTACCGGTATTATTTTTCATCTGCTGATTCATCAATGAGACAGTGAGATAGACACTTGAATTGGTATATATAACATTACACTAAGCAAATAGCAAATGTTTTCAAATATATTATAAGGAAAAATGTTTCTATAGACAGTTTTGTACTGGCTAAGATAAAAAGGTGGTTAAAAGAATCAACTGATGCTACCTATATAGCAAATTTACTATTTCAAGGCCTCCCTTAGGCATGAAAGCTAACTAGATAGTTTTGACCCAATCACTTTCTCTCAGCCCACCCTGCCTGACATGGTTATTGTTGTGAGGGAAATAGGCAGGAGTATTAGGTATGTTCATTGCCTTCAGTTATATATAAAAAGGCGGGATAAGACCCTAAGAAGAAGACAGCTTCAGTTTTATACCATACATGTTTTTATATCATAGGGCATATCAATTTATCATTGCCACATGTGGAGTATTGTTTTCAGCTGAGACCTTTTTACTTCTGGGAAAGCTTGGAAGAGAAAGCTATGTTCAACAAATGTCCTTGCTTGTTTTAAAAGTGCCTCTTTTTTGGCTCTGTTGATTTAAAACCCACCAAACTGAAACCTGACCCTTGAAGCCTTCCACAGCATTGAAAGATTCCCAACTAAAGATGCAAGTATAATGAAGTAAATATTTATTTATTTATATATCTATTTATTTCATTATTTATAAAATTTATAGGCTGCCCATCTTACCTCAAGGTATAATAAAATCATGGTTTGGTTGAACAAATGAGCATTCCTTTAAGTTTGAAAGACATAAAAACCATTTTTCTATATTTCCCTATTATTGGATCTGAAATGTTGGCTGCCAGTTCTTAATTTAGGTTATTTGCTTATCTGTAGATCTATTCAGATGCCATGGGAATGGTCATGGCAATCTCTGAAAGAAAAATAAGCTCTTGGTAGCATTCCGTTTCTTCTACATTCCATTATTTCTGAATATTAATCTATTGTTTTGCAGAAAGAGTCTAGAGCAATTTGAGGGAGATCGGTGAGTGAGAAGATTGATTGTTAAAAATATACTCCAATGTGTTCAACTCTGAAAATTTTAACATTCACCATGGTAACAAATGACCCTTTCCTTCCTGAAGTCCTGTAATCTATAAAGCTGGCATGCCAGTATTTCTGCTTTTGGACCCTCTTTTGCTGAGAAGCAGACATCATTCTGTTCAGCCATGTTTGGACTTATAGATGCACAAGATAATATGAAATTCTTGCCACATTGGCAATTTGCTAGACAAATGTCCATTACATGAGCCATTTCAAATTGTAGAAAAGGAAGAAGCATCCCTTCTTAGTTACATTCAAACCTTTTCAGGAACATAGGCATAATATCTCATTAGATTGAAGGAGAGCCAATTTGATATAGTGCTTAAGGTACTGGGTTAGAAACCTGGACTGTGGGTTCTCAAAATAATAGAATAACAGAGTTGGAAGGGACCTTGGAGGTCTTCTATGCTGATCTCCTGCACAAGCAGGAGACCCTAGACCATTTTGGACAAATGTCCAATCTCTTCTTAAAAACCTCCAGTGATAGAGCACCCACAACTTCTGAAGGCAAGCCATTCCATTGGTTAATTGTCCTCACTGTCAGGAAATTTCTCCTTAGTTCTAGTTCTCATCCTACCAGAGGCATGAAACCAGCTGGGTGACCTTGAGCCAGTCCCTCTCTCTGAGCCCTAGGAAACAATGGCAAGTCAATGTAGAAAGAAAACTGCAGGCAGTTGCCAGGAATCAACACTGATTTGAAGGCACCGAAATAAATAACTAGATGGAAACAAATTTACATTGGGAACCATAACTGGACTTTCTCAACACAGTATGACTGTTACTCTACTGTAGCTATCAAGCAGAACACACGGAGGTTCATCTTTGCTAACATTTCACCCTAGATTAAACAGAAGTAGCTTTTTATAAAGAGAGGATTTGGAACAGAAAAACCTGCTGCCTGAATTAATGCGTTAGCATATAACAGCTGTACCAAGACAGATATTGTGTGCTAGAAAGCAGAAGCTCCCCACTCTGCATTTTCTTATAAAATATGAAACATTTAATTACAGTGACTGATTATACTCATTTCTCCTATACTTCACAGCTTCAGATAATTTGATGAGAGAGAGAGCTTACGGAGGAATGAGGCTTGAGAATTTGAAGTGTCTCTTCAAAACAAATGACAAAATCCCTACAAAACACAGCACTTTAAAGTTCAGACTTTGAAAGTGGGTACTTCTTCCTGAAAGAGAAAGATGGGTATTTAAATATCACAGGAAGATAAATATCAATTATTTATTCTTGAAGATTAATGTTGTTGAGCATTTGCAAGATAAGACAAATAACCAAGTCAATGATGAATAAATATTGTTTATATGGAAGATTCAAACTAAGCACTTTCCTTAGCCTTGATGAGATGAATTAGCATGCCTGCAAGACAATGCAAATCATGAGCTTTGGAATTACCTAGTGAGGCTACAATGAAATTCTAGCCTGCTGTTTCCCAACCTCCCACCTTGGGAAGAATGAGTCTACACTCTCATAGATGTCAACCCTGAAGTGAATTCCGAACCACTTCGGTCAATAGCTAGGAATTCTTGGATCTACAACCCCATCAAGAGGATGCCAGATTGGAAGAGATATATTCTAAGGCAGTGATGGCGAACCTATGGTACGTATACCGAAAGTGGCACGCAGAGCCATCTCTCCGGGCACGCCAGCAGTCGCCCGTTGCTCTTCCGGGTTCCGGCGTTCCCGCACATGCGCGCCGGCCAGCTGGTCTTCGTGCGCATGCACACCAGAAACCAGAAGACCAGGTGACCGGCGCGCATGCGTGCGGGAAACCAGAACCTCAGCTTCCTGGCATGCGCATGTGTGCTGGGGAACTGCTCTTCCAGTTTCCGGCGCTCCCCCGCACGTGCGTGCGCACTCCCGTTTCGGCACTCGGTGCCGAAAAGGTTCACCCACACTGTTCTAAGATAACCTTACCAAGCCTATTTTCAGTCTGTATTTTATGAGCATAGATAAAAGGCAAATACAGCTAGTCCTCAACTTACGACCACAATTGAGCCCACAATTTATATTGCTAACTGAGAAATTTGTTAAGTGAGTTTTGCCCCATTTTACAACTTGCAGTTAAATTAGTAACACAGTTGTTAAGTGAATCTGGTTTCCCCTTTGACTTTGTCAGAAGGTTGCAAAATGTGATCACATGATCCCGGGACACTGCAATGGTCATAAATGTGAGTCAGTTGTCAAACATCCGAATGTAAATCATATGATCATGGGGATGTTGCATTAGTGTGAAAAATAGTCATAAGTCACTTTTTTCAGTGCCATTGTAACTTTCTAATGGTCACTAAGCAAACTGTTGTAAGTTGAGGGCTACCTGTATGGAGGATGAAAATGGTTACTTAGGAAAAGTGAGAGCAGAATCCCACAGCATAGCTATCTGTCAATCTATCCATTATACAGTAGGTATAAGAAACTTTCAGTCCAGATATCAAAAATTAGACCTCCAAGATTCTTATTCCAGATCTTCACATTCTTATGTGATATCTCTTCTGTTAGATTCACATCTTTCGCTAACCGTCCTATTGGTTTATATGTACAGTACAGATAATATCATATTTATATTAAATGTGCACATAAAAGCACATCTATAGCTCCTTTCTATCTCTGGCTCAGCTCATTTTGCCTTTTGTCACACCCAACATTGGAATGATAAGTACAACAGATTTTAACAAGGTCCTGCCTATTTCAGCATATAAAATTTCCCAGCCTATTCTAATTTATCTATTGGGCAAAAGTGCCTTTCATAATTAGTAGAGGAGCCTTGGCACCTAGGTTGTTATGGGACAAAATATAACTTACCGTGTGTATAAACCATGGGTTTCGTTTACAGTATGTAGTTACATTAAAAAATAAAATAAAACCCTTTATGTTGTTTTGAAATTTAAAAAGAAGGAAAACATGATTTTATACCTCATCTGTTTCAATGCTAAGAGATCAATGGTTTTTCAAATATTATTGTACCATGCACATTGTTGCCTCATTCTTTAATACAATATTCATGTTTCCATGGTTACTAATATAAAAATTAAAGAATAACTCTTGGAGGAGAAAAAAATAAATAAATTTTAGGCTGGCAAATAACCAAATGATTCTGCTATATTTTTCAAGTTATTCAACTGAGGATAAGTCGCATGATCTATTCAGAAAACACAGGATGAAATTAGTTATCCAAGAAGCTTTTTAAAAAAAGAAAAAGAAAAAAAGCCAATGTGAAATCACTCCACTTCACTTCATCCAAATCCTAGATATATCTAACTAAACTATAATTTAAGGACTTCAGCATTCAGTTAACCTCATGATAGTTATTATTATTTCTTTGAAGTTTTATTAAATATATTAAAATAAAAGTTATGATAAAAATAGAAGCATCAACTTCCATGAAATGTTAATAAACCATACCATACCCTTGAAATTAATAGTAAACACTGCTAAAACAAACATTATAAATGCTACAAACTTTATTTTTAAAACAAAGAAAAGAAAGAAAATGCCTAGAACATTATAGTACAGAAGAATATCTCAAATATATCTGACTAGTTTTCTCCAAAGTCTCTCTCATCACAAAGGGGCCTATGAAAATATTGATAAGGAACATGCTAATGCTACAGATCAGGTGGAGAATTCTTTTTCAGAATATGTTTCAGTAAGATGTAGATATGCAAGTTTTTGCTACCAGGAAACAATCTCGTTCTTACATGTCATGTCTTCCCTTCATCTCATGAGCATTTATGCTGAAAAGATTCCATTTTGTATGGGAAGAAAAGGTTGGATAAAATGCTCAAAGGAATGACAAAGACAAAGACAAAGACAAATGACAAAGACAAAGAAACATTTCCATTTCTGCACATTGGTGAAAGATCTCTTGAAATTGTTATCGCTTAGGGTTTTTTTTGTAATTCCTACTCTAATCTAAGCAGTTCAGTATCACTGTTGCGAGGTAGCTCCCAGCCAACTAATATTCCCAGATCAACGAACTGTGTCTGACTCCTGATACATATATAGCTAAGGTTTTGGCACAGAGATACTATACAGAGTGATTCTCCTCCAACTCTCCTTCTGCTGGAAAAAAAAAATAAGCTTTATTCTCTTAAAGATGAAGGGAGAACTCTGGAGACATGGAGAAAGAAGTTGCTGTGCCTGAGCTGGGATGTAGCATGTCCCCAACAACTCTGGTAAACTCCTGCTCTGATTCCAAGAAGCTGTGGAAGATCCAGAGACAAACAGGGGTTTGTATTAGGATGCAGGTCATTTTTTAAGATATGGCTATCTAGTTTATTTTATAAAATTTATTTATTTTATAAAATTTATATGCCGCCCAACTCCCGAAGGACTCTGGGCGGCTTACATCATAAAAAATAAAACATATAAAAACAATTTAAAAAAGAAAGGGGAAAAAAAAAACCCCAACTAGATTTAAAATAAAACATTCACACAACCATGCATGGGCCAATCAGAACAACTATTGGCCCCAGGCCTGCCGGAAAAGCCAGGTCTTAAGGGCTTTACGGAAGGCCAGTAAGGAGGGGGTAGTACGGATCTCGGGGGGTAGTTGGTGCCACAGAGTCGGAGAGGCTACAGAGAAGGCCCTCCCCCGCGGGCCCGCCCGCCGGCACTGCTTAGCTGAGGGGACCTGGAGGAGCCCAACCGTGTGGGATCTTACCGGTCACCGGGAGCTAT
>QLTV01001146.1:1083429-1146717 GCA_003457575.1 Thermophis baileyi
CTGGGGTTGTTGCTGCACAAAAAGCTGATCGTCAACAGATCAAGAAACTGACTTCCATGAATGGAAGGCTTATGACGGTTATTGAAAAGAAGGGTGGCTATATTGGTCACTGATTGTTATTTTGAACTGTCAGAAATGTTTATTTGTCAATTTTGAGTTGTTTGTTTATTATTCTCACTTTAACAGATGAAAATAAATGAGTGAGATAGGAAAATTTTCATTTTTCATTTAGTTGCATAATAATTCTGCACATTAATAGTTGTGCACACATAGATATTCTCCTAAGAAAGCCATAACCTCACTTTTACTTTCTTAAATATTCAGGTTTGAGGTTTATTACCATTTTGGATTGACCGAGAGCACAGTAGTTGTTCAATAATAAAATTAATCCTCCAAAATACAGCTTGCCTAATAATTGTGCACACAGTGTAGCAGAAAATGTCTTGGTCCTAGGTAAGACCTCTCTTTAACAGGTTTTCACCCATTGCTACTTGTCCTACCCCTAGGTGCTTTGGAGAGTAAGTCAATCCTTCTTCTCTCTGACAGCCCTCAAGTAATGAAAGACCGCTATCATGTCACCCCAAATTCTTCTCTTCATTAGGCTAGACATACTGTACCTAGTTCCCTTAATCATTCATCATACAATTTAGCCTCCAGATCCCTTATCATCTTTGTTGCTCTTCTCTGCATACTTTCTGTGGTCTCAGTATTATTATTATTTTTTTGTATTGTGGCTACTAGAACTGAATGCAGTATTCCAAGTAGGGACTCACTGGTGCCATATAGGCAGTGCTATCACTACTCATAATCTTGATGCTATTCCTTTGTTACTGAAGTTTAGGACTGCATTGGCTTTTTTGGCAGCTGGAGCACACTGCTGGCTCATATTCTCTAATGGCCAAGCAATAGGTCTTGCTGCTGTACCTAATGGAATGAGGACTGTTGCCAAAAACTGCAATACATTTCAGGAATTCATATGGTAACACTATGTACATTAGTACATATTCATAAATATGTACTAATATATGCATTATAGTGAGACAGTCTCAAGACCAAATTGCTGACGCTGGTTGGTTATGCAGCTTCTAAAAATGCTGCCAAAACATTGGCTGATTGGCACTAGCACTGATCATTTGCTCTGCTGCAGATCAGCAAGATTTGTAGATTTGTAGCTGGCTAAAATGGGACCAGGCAAATGGCCCGAAGTCCAAAATCAGAGTCCAAGGCAAGGGTTGCATATCACTGGATTTCTGTTCAATAAAAAAAAGCACAGGTCATAAGACTTAGAAAGAACTAATATGTCAACCTTGTTCCAGCACTATTCTGCTGCTAACTGAAGTCTTTTATTCTCCTACCTTGAGTGTGTCAGTTTTTGCTGACTTGTTAGTTTTGGAAGAAAGAAGAAGTGAAGTTTGGTTTCCAGCCAGGTTATAGCACTTAGATGACACTGATTGCCCTGCCTGATAATCTCTGCCAAGCTTGGCTTGGAGTTGGTACATTCATCCTGGCCATTCCCTTCAAGGCCATTGGTGTACTAGTACCAGTTCACACTGTTGGAGCAGAAGGTTCCCATTGGTGGATTGGTTCCAGTTGGTGTTGGTGTTGCTGAGGGGATGGGAGGGGAGAGGTCCAGTCCTAGACTCCGGCATTGCAGGTGCTTCAAGATTAAACTCTATTCCTGTTTAGCCGATACATAAAGCCACAGGTGAGGCAATTTATTGGCGTGGAGCTACATATCATCAATATGGAGATGATACAAAACTGTATATCTCTATCTCTAGCTTGCCAAGCGATGCTATCAAGCATCTTTCTTAGTGTCTGAAAGCTATGGGTGGGGGGGATTGGATGGGGTAGAGTTGGACTTAACCTTAGCAAGACTGAGCGGCCAGGGGTTTAGGTACACCAGATCTGAAGTTGTTCTATATTTGACTTTGACTGGGGGTACTATTCCCCAAAATTGACAGAGTTTATAATTTGGAGATCCTCATGGTTCCAGCTTAGCAGTCCTGGCCAAGAAAGACTTTCCACAAATCCAGCTTGTGCACCATTTGTGGTCATTTCTGGACTGAACTGCTGTGGTCAGAGTCATTAGCCATGAGCTAATTTTGTCATAAGTATCGGTATAAGTTGAGGCAGCCCACTACTATTTCATCATTCTTTTAAAGGTGGATAGTTATAATAGGTGAATTATTTGAAACATATTAATGCCATATACTTGGGGATTCCAACCCAAGTTGGAGTCAGGATCATTCCAGATGGAAAAAGTCATTAATTTTCTTTGAGGGAATTCTGACTATTATAATAATATTCTACAGTCTAAGCCAAGATATACAGTACAACATATAGACCATGGGCTTCAAGTGACTTATCAAGCAGCCTGGCATGGCCCACCAGCATTTTTAAAAAAGTAATAAATTCACTGCCTCCTTCACCAAGGCATGTTGCCAGGGGTCTCCATGCCTTGCTGCCACCAGCTCCAGCACTGCTGCCACTCCACTAGTCACCAAACAGCTGATCAGCATGTCATATACTCCTTTGAGCCTGCAAGGATCTTTCCCTCAACAAGTTGTGCAGGCTGGTCTAGGGTGTGCTTCCTATGATAGCACAACATTATACATTTGAGTGAATACAGCAAGGGACTGTCTTATCCCCACCACATTATTATTGACTGGTTTATTAAATTTAGATGCTACCATCTCACTATCCAGTTTCAATATAAGCAGCAGTTTTTTTTCTTTCTGGAATACTCAGGACCATAAGATTTGGAAAAAGCTGTTTCTGCAAAATAATTTGAAACTTATGGACACATATTCAGATATGCATTTATCATTTCATCTAGGCTGCTGCTTTTTCCTTTAAATGATTCCATCAGCACCATTTGCCTCACAACATCAAATAGTGTTTATTTTTATTGGGGGTGGGGGATAGCATTCTCTGCCCAAGTGGAAGATAGTAAAAGAGCCCTTATTGATATACAGATTTAGTAGAAGAGCCCAAAGAACTGATATACAGATTTAGACCGTACTGGATATTAGCCTCAAAAATCTTACATTACATTGCTTGGGGGAAGGGAACCAAAGCTAAAACAAAGGCTGCTTATCTGGATCTAAAATCTATCTGGAAGCTGGCAGCAAAGCTCAGAGACTCACTTTCCCTTTTTAAATTCCACTCTGTGCTCCTTTATATCAGAGTTTCTCCATTTGCCTGTTACTGAAGTATTGGGATGCTTCTGAGTGAATTAGATGACCATGCTATACTGGGAAATCTCCAGTCTAAAGAAACTGAATAGGACAATGTCACTGAAGTGTCACAAACACCGATAGCAGATGCTATAATATGTATGTGCTCTGCAAGTGGTTTGCTTCATGAACCCTGTGCCAGATCCACTTAGGAAGTCGACCTTTACCTCTGTATACTGTGCTCGGGTGTCCAGGAGGAAAGTAGTGATAAAAAAATGTCAAGATAATGGCTGCAATCAAGCAAAATCACAATCTTGATTTTTTTTTTTTTGACATATAACCCAGATATTTCTGAGATTACATTGGAATTTTCTTCTATAGCATTTCTTGGGTGTTGAAAGGAATTAAGTCTCTAATACTGAGCTAATGAATTCTTAATGTTTCTAAAAGCTCATGTTTAATTCAAATAAACATTTAAAATGTCTAAATGATGGATACTTATAGAATACAGACTGCTTAAAAGACCACCTAGATTCAGCACATTGTTTTACGTTTTAAATCTTTCTTTCCCCTATAAGTACAGAGGCAAGCTATAAACTTATGAAATTTACTTTTATTGTGAATATGGGTAAACAAAATAGACAATACTTAATGTTAAAGGTCTGAAGAGCACTGAAAGTATTGTAAATAAAGATGTGCCATAATTTCTCTTCCATGGGCGCAGTGCAATGCAGGAAATAGGTCTGTAGGCAATTGTTCTTTGTATGTGGTACACAAATACTGTGTAGTATACGCGCAGTGAGTACTAGTAGTAAATGGACTCCATTATGGGTTGGTTGTGCACATTCTACCTTTACCTGTAACAGCCACTGCTTGTTTCCACTATGTTTCATTGTTGCATGGACACCGATGTGAAATGCTGTCTGACCATTATCCATTTTAATATACTTCAAAATATTTTTACCCAATTTGCAATAAAATGGCCCCATTTTATCTTCCTCCCTTCTGTTGAACTTGACTGATTTAGCATAGCCCTGGAATTTACAGAGAGCAAATTCAGCTAATCATTGCCCAAATCTAGAAACCCCATAGCTAGCTCTGAGAATTTAGCCTATCTTTAAATTTTGTCTACTGTAAATCCATTAGTCAATGTTTACTCCCCCCTCCCTTTTAGTTCTCCATGAATCAACAAACAGCCCCTCCCTCTTCCTTCACAACAAGCCTTCAATTCACTATGGTGCTATTCTAGCATGCACTGTGAAACGTCCCATTTCAGTAAATTATGAAAATTCAGCAAGCTAACCAAGCCGCATACAAGGTTACTGTATATTTCCAGACTTAGACTGTGTCAAATGGATCTACAAGATGGGACACCTGGGAGGCCATTTATCCAGTGAAAAAAACAACTTCTGCAGATACAGAATTAACATTTCATCCATAACTGAAACAAAGGAAGGGGAGGGGGACACAAAACATGTAGTTTTCACCAAGTGGAAAGGAAGCATAGTTTTTAGGAGTTTGCAACATACAGTATTGCTACAGGTTTGCTTTTTAAATTAAGTTTAAGTTAAGTGATCAGTAAACACATATAGAGGTGGCAGGGAAATTGGGGGTAGCATTTATAGCTACAGAGAGTTCTCTGAAGGAAGTATTGAATGGTAGGAGTGAGGAAAGGGCAAACACTTATTAACACTACTGACTGAATCCTAAGGCAACCTACACAGACTCTCTTTGCTTACAAGAATTATAACTCCCTGAAACACTGAGAATCTCACCACTGTAGTAACCGTAAATGAAACCATCTGCAGTTAGTTGATTTATGGCAGATCTTGGCTATTCTTGAAAAAGCTAAATGAGGTCAGACCTGATCTTTGGATGGACTCATAAGCAAGCAATCCCACCATGAAATCCTGCAACTGTTGACTGGAGAGAGGGAGGAAGGGAGGGAGGGAGGGAGGGAGGGAGGAAGGAAGGAAGGAAGGAAGGAAGGAAGGAAGGAAGGAAGGAAGGAAGGAAGGAAGGAAGGTCCAGAAGACAGTTTTAGGATACCACTTTGTGATTATCATCAATAAAAGTACATTGATGTGTCCACATGATCACTAGGAATTATATTCAGCACAGCTGGGATTTTTCAATGTCATATTGGAAATTCCATACATACAGTCAGCTGTGTATGTGCATACACATACACAGAAACATACATTTAGAGATTGAAACTAATAATTCCATTCAAAAAGTATACAATTCATTTGCAAAATGTACAGAAAAGATCCTTATTTATTATAGTGCACCAAAGCTCTGCATTCTGAAAGATATATACTGATTCACAGTCCATGCATGTAAAAAAAAAATCAGTGGATCCTGGCTTAAATAGGAAAAATCCTGCATTTGCTCTTATTCCACTTCCTAGTCTTCTATCCCATGTGAGAGAGAAATGTCATGCATTTTGCTGCTTTTGATATGAAAGGCCATTCTGAATAGTTAAGGACAAATTATAAGGCAATACATAAAACTGATCCCTGGAAAGCAAAAGATGTTGTACATGGTTGATGAAAATGACATAAATATCTACTAAGGAATGATAAAGTAAACAAATGTAGCTTGAAGTGACAAATACGTGCCATTAATTATTTACTAAAACTCTTTGCTGTTAAGATATTAGGACCATATTAGACTATAGATCAAAAGGTTCACAACTGAGACAAGATAAAAATAACTATAACATGGCAGAGGTCCTAGTGTGATAATTCAATTGAAAAGATATAGTGATTCAGAAGAGGTCTTATTTCAAGAGTATAGATGGGCTTCCCTACCCAGAGACATGTGACCTGAATTAAACTAGGTTATCAGCACAAAATTTTCTAGGCTTTTTATCACTATTTCAGAACACAATCATGTCTGTGTACATGTTATGAAACTAATATGAAAGACATACTATGGTCATGTAACTTGGAAAGTAACTGAGAACAATGCCTTCTTCAATCTGATGCTTGTTGATTACATGAACTGAAGTTCAATGTATCTGAAGGGAAGCAACCTGAGGTAATGATTGGACTGATGCTTATAAAAGTCTGTAGTAAATCCAGTATGGTACATTCAGAAAGTACAACAGCAACAGACCGAGGTTCTCGTTTCTGTTTTTCCATTACATCCATTTGTTATCACTTGCTGTTTTTTTTTTTTGTAATTGAAGTTGCATTCTTAAATTTTAGCTGCTCAAATTATAGTGTACATAATCTAAAGCAAAAATCTTTCCACTTAACCTAGTCCAATGTTGATAATCTTACTTCAGACATACAAATACATATGTATATATACATATATACACCAGGTGTAGTTTTAGAGCTCATCAATGTTTCAAATGTCACAATTTAAATATTACAGGTATATTTTTAAAAATAACTTAATTTGTATCCTATGGATAGGGAAAATGTGTATTTTGAAATAAATAATATACTGGCAAAGCAATTTGAATACAGAATAACTACAATTAGAAAAGCTATCCCAAAGTGCTATTGTATTAATATTACAAATGAGGAATTAGAGATAAACAATCTTTTCTTCCATGCCACCATTTTCTGAATCTTGTTCCATGTCACAAGGTAAATTATGAAGCAGAACATCTGAACGGTGAAGTAACTGAAAGTTGCCATGAGTTGAATCAAAATCTTGTAACCTTGGGTACTGGCTCTGCAATGCATTCATATCTAGAACATAAAAGCATAGGTGGGTTAAAATTATTTCTTGGCTTGCACTATGCATGTAGCACCAGTAAAGATAATATTCAAGAATTTTCTTAATGGCTATTTTGTGGGACCAGCCCAAGATATTTCACTGCCTAAAACAAGGCAACCAAATACAACCATCACCCACCAAGTCGAAGTTCAAAGTATCCAGTGTTAATGTATTTTGGCATGTGAAAATATCTTACATATGTCTGTTTCCCACTTTGGCGATAATTATACAATAACAAATCAAATCACTAGTAGTTTTAGACTTGTGTGATTTATTTTCCTAGGGCAACTGTCTCTTGAATTAATTTCCTTGTAACAAATTTGCAGAAACATGTAGTGTGACCATTTCATATTTTTCTCACAAGAAAATAAGATGAATAAAAATAGTAAAATTAATTAAATATTTAATAAACTTTAAAAAATCAAAAAGATAATCCAGTGAGTGCCCAGTTGAGTGAAATGCAAGAGCTGAGTTGCAACAGAAACTCTTGTGCTGCTTATTGCTTGATTTGTTTTACATGTGCCTTTAGCAAGAATTTACCCAGATTGCTTCCATTTTAAATAGAACACTGAAAACTCTGTCCATGGCCTGAATGTGCTGTAATTATTAAACTTGTCAAACTATCTGTTATGATTTCAGATGTTTCTCACAATCCTGATTCACAGGGTTCCATTTATTCTTGGAATGGGAACGACCTGCATTTCTTTTTATTAACATGTGCAGGGAGTAATCTGGAAACACTTCTCGAAGACAAAGAGACTGCAAATGCCAATTTCTGGATCCAATCCAATCAGACCCTACTGTTCACCCACTGAACTGGCTATGAGAACCTCCTTAAAAGCCAATTAACAGAAAGAACTACAAATTTTGTAAAATTTGGGGGGGGAAAACCATTCACCTCCCATCACCCTCCCATCGCCATCCTTAAAGTTCATCAAGCTGAGAGCGAGCGCTTGTATACCAGAGAAGTGTCTTCCCAAGGACTGAATGCCTTCATTACAAGCACAGCGTGATTGTATTTATGTTCAAAAACAAGCACAGCATGAATGTGTTTATGTTCAAAACTAACTTTTTGAAACGAGGGCAAATTTCAGCCCCATTTAAATGCTTTGGATTCAAACACTTTAAAAAAAAAAGGAAACCTATTCTTAACTCTTTCTCTGTCACTGTAAGCTTTTTAGGTGACTATTAAATTCAAGGGGTTTTTAAAAAAAACCTCTGAAATTAAGCAGACTTTCAAATATTCAATACTACATACTACAAATGAAAGTATTGTTCTTCAATGTACAGTACTTCCTGAACACAAAATATTCATATGAAAATATGAATATTTACAATCAGTGTAAATCAGCACATATATTGCAGCCTTATGTAGCCTGTGTCCCCAACAACTCTGAGATTCATCTCCCACAATCTTCAGAGAATATGGCTATTCAGTAGAGGACACTACCTCAGGGCTGACTGAAAAATTATGCTTTCTACATATTTTTGGGTGAATCTTATAGATTCCATGTTAGGTCTTCCAGGGAAGAAATGGCAGACTGAAGACAGCTCCATGAAAAGTGGAGCTGATGACTGCATGGCAATGAACATCTGGCAAGAAGACCAGTTCCTCAATAATTCCTTTCTGGACAAGGAGAGGAGTTGAGAGCACCCACAAGTTCTCCAGACAGTTACTCCTCATGAGGAGACCTTAAGGTAGCAGTCTCTGGCAGGTTTAAAGATCTGGGAAATAAGGGAATAACCATTTTGAGCAGTTGGTGCCTTTCTAAGGACACTAGCCTTTCCTCAGAGTCTAACAACTGCTTTTAGTACAAACAGTGCAAAATTTATGGACCAATTACATGACTAAGCATAAGCAACTTTTTACAATGGCCAGGCAGAAAAGATGCTAAGTTTCTAAATGCTGCCTACGTAGCATAAACCTGAAGGGTAATAATTTTTAGTAAAGGCTGAATTTGCATTTAGCAGCACCAGCTTCAAATGCCTAAGAATTTTTTTCAGATATGTGTCTGACCCAGGGAGATGTCACTTTCTAGCACTTTCTTTATTGCTAGCCACTAAACGTATCTTCACTTCTAGTTACAAAATCTTCTTGAGAACAAGCCAGCAGCATCAGAAAAGCCTCTTAAATGCAGTGTCATCTTTTAGTTCCCAATACAAGAAGCCCGAGAAATGTGAATGCCTCAACACAATTTATACTGTACTCAGAGAATTTAGAGTCCATAATTTATATATTTTTTAAAAGTATATTTGAATCAGTGGTGGGTTGCTGCTGGTTCGGACCGGTTCGCCCATACCGGTGGCAGAAATTTGCACCCGCTCGCCGAACCGGCAGCAATGGCCGACTGTCCACGCCCCCGAACCGGTCCTCCGGTCGCTGCGGCTGGCAAAGAACCCTCTGCGCATGCACAGAGGCTTCTGCGCATGCGCATAGGGTCATTTCCCCGACGTGACGTAGGCGCACTTCCGTCGCGATGTGAACCAGTAGGGAAGGTAAATGGAACCCACCCCTGATTTGAATATGTTAAACTGTATATTCAACGTATTCAAAATATTCAAAATATTTACTTTGAAATAAATATCTCACTGTCTTTTAAGGCACAGTAACATCCAAAAGGATTATGTTTTCTGAGAAATTTAAAATGAATTGTTAATATAATGTATGTACCTTCTGTGCAACTCAATGGGGTATATGCACATCAGAAAAACTGATCCAATAAAACATGTACTGTATCTTTTCCAGGGTTGCCATGACAGCACTATTTGAATAATGCATGATTTAAAGGCAGTTCCGGCACTATTTCAATTTTTTATGCTCCTAGTTGTTTTTAAAGATACGGGATTCAATATCAGGGTGATCAACCACTGACCTTACAAGAAAAGATTAAGAGAACTAGGAATGTACAGTCTTACAGTATGGAGTGAGGGAAGGGGTTAAGCAAGCATCTTACAAAGAAAGCAATGACACATTTATTCTCATTCTATATGCCAGAATATGGAATAATGGAAGTTTAGGAATACAGATTCTAGCGGAAGAGTCATTAAGTGTGGTACCACTGAGCAATGATTAGTATCAGCCTTTCTGATAAGAGCAAGACGCAGAAGGATTTGTATTGGAAAGTTCCAGAAATGAGAAAGTATTTAGAAGAAAGTGGAAGGAAATGATGAGAAAAAGCTTTAGTTCAATCAAGAAAGCACCGGGCCTTGGCTGCTATTTAAGTAAGTAGGCACAAAATCATAGTCTCCCTTACAAAAAGCATGATTTTTCCCATGTGTGACACCATCATTCTGAAAGTGGAACAGGAAATCCTGCTGTTGCATGTTTTCAAAGTTCATCTTGAAAGTGGCACAGTTCTGAGACAAATCCAGGGCACAGCGGACGGCACAATCGATTGCTCAAATACCACAGTGGACGCAAATCCATTGTACTTTTTACATGTCATGAGAAATGTCAACATACAAAATAGCTATTTTGAGAGGTTTGTACCTGAACTAAAACATGGATGTTGGAAGTTTTGGTTTGTGTAGTTGGTTTCTTTTTCTAGATATGGACTGACATGTGATTGCTCTACAAAAAAAGTGGAGCACTGAGTGCAAGGGGTTGAGGAGAAACAGTGATAAGGGATTTCCTTACTGATGGCATGTGCAGACTTCAGTACCTGGAAGCCTGTTCTTTATTATGGAAACCACTGCTCTAAGGAACAGGCACACAAGTCAGTACATTGAAGTTGACTGATAAAGAGTGGGTAAGGAAAGATCAGGGACAGTCAGCTGATGGGATTTCTTGCTGGGTCACCATTACAGATGGAAGGCAGAGGACAGAGTGGAAAGCACCAAGAAGGTCAGTGTTGGAGAGAAAACAGGGGGTATCTTACACCACCTTTGCCCTCTATGCTCAGTAAAAACACTCTAGGACCGCTCTAGATCAGTGTTTCTCAACAATGTAAAGTTTAAAATGTGTAGACTTCATCTCCCAGAATTCTCTACAGTGGCTTTATGGGAATTAAAATCCACACGTTTTCAAGTTGCCACGGTTGAGGAAACACAGCTCTAGATTTTGTTTTGTTTGAAACAATATAATCAAAACAATGCTTCACCAAAATAATATTTTAATTTTGTGTAGGTCTCTAATTTCCAGGAACTGGAAATCAGCTCTTCAGTTACAGCGACAATCAAAATTTCATATGCTAACAGCTATGCATTGTGGGGAAAATTCAAAAGCTAACACGAAACCACTTCTGCAATTATCTTCTCTAAGAGCCGACAATGATACTGCCATAATGCCCCAAAGGCAAACATCTTTTGGAGAAATGTTATCCAAAAGCCACAGGTAAAATCAGAAAGTTTGTTTATTTACATCTATTTCTGATATTGATTCAAGAAAAATTATGCCATATTTGTAAATAAATAGAAAGTGTTTATGATCAATTTCTCCAAAATCTGAAGGTTTCAAACCCAAATCTTTTTTAAAAAAATTAAGTGAAAAAATGCGAAAGAATAAAAGGCATATCATTTTATAGTTGTAGTTACAATTCTATATAGTAATCTAATGCAATTGTTATTCAAGTATATAAATATTTCTAATACATTTATATAACTATCAAATTATCTACCCAAAAGTCATGTGTGGGTGTGTAAAAATTAAAAATGTTATCAAGACCACAAAAGAACAGAACTTTCTGCAAACATAAATTTATATTCACTTATTGTGATCCTTAGTATGAAACTGCAGATCCAACCAGTTACAGTTTTGAATGAAAAACTTTGTGATAGTCTTCTTTAAAAAAAGTAAACAGCTTTAGACTCCAATGCTCAAATATATACCAGGGAATAATTCAGCTAAATGAGATATTGTTCTGAATATATATCTTCAGGATAGGCTTTAATTCTTCATCTTAAATAAACCATTGATATGAAATAATTGGAACACGTTACAAAAGAATAAACTTTTGTATTCTTCTGACACTCTTATGAAATAGTTTTGAAATTTGAGATTTTTAATTTTTTAATTTGCTATAGCACATCTTATAGGGACACATTTTGTTACAATGCAGAAAGTTCTTTATGTTTCATTTAGCTCAACAGTGCACCCAACAGCTAAACAAGAATATCTATGGAGCTGCAACACTTTTTATTATGTTGAATTTTAATACTGTAACTTAACCAATTGTAAAATAATATAAAATTATCCTTGCCATGTTATGTTCCTAGTTTAGCTACTGGTTACCAATGTAATACTAATGCAATTGGTTAGTAATATAACATTGAGTAGTACTGCATAGAAAAGTGTCATCATTATTATGACATTTGTTTTATAATTTAAGCAGATTTTCCATAAGCCTATTTGTATTAGTCAAAAATATCATAATGCTGTGTTGTTCAAAATACAATGAAAATCCATTCCATCTCTACCACCTATACCAGACTTATATAGACCCATTAAATTTATAGGCCAAATAATCTGCATTATACTTATTTGTATGCTTTTAAAGTACTTCAGATGATATATTTTATTCTGTAGATATTGAGACCCAAGAAAATACAAACTAAAGGTAGTCCTCGACTTACAACAGTTCATTTGGTGATTGTTCAAAGTTACAACGGCACTGAAAAAAGCGACATATGACCATTTTTCACACTTATGACCTTTGCAGCATCCCCATAGTCATGTGATCAAAATTCATATGCTTGGCAACTGAATCATATTTATGACGGTTGCAGTGTTCCGGGGTCATGTGACCTTTTGCGACCTTCTGACAAACTAAGTCAATAGGGAAGCCAGATTCACTTAACGACTGTATTACTACCTTAACAATTGATTCACTTAACAACCGTAGCAAGAAAGGGCGTAACATGGGGCAAAACTCACTTAACAAATGTATCACTTAGCAACAGAAATTTTGGGCTCAATTGTGGTCATAAGTAGAGGACTTACCTGTACAATAAACCTAATCTGCAAGCTCACAAGCTTTTCTTTAAACCAAGTAAAGCAACTTATGACTTTACATTGCAAAGATGAAAGCAGGGAAAATTCATTTTGTGGCTCAGGTTTTTGTGGCTGAACATTTTCCATTAAAGTGCAAAGCTATCATTTCAACTAGCAACAGAATTTGTAAGGTAAAATGCACTGGAGAATTAGATTGGAAGTCTAGGGCGATGTTTCTCAACCTCAGCAATTTTACATGTGTGGACTTCAATTCCCAAAGTTTCTCAGCCAGCATGAATTCCAGGAGTTGAAGTCCACAACGTCTTAAAGATGCTCAGTTTGATAAATTCTGGTCTAGGGAAACCAAAACCTGAGCCTTGGAGTCAGGTGAAAATAATATATGACTGAAATGTTGCTGTACTGTGGGAAACCAAGAAGAGATCTAGTTTACTTTGTTTCGATCTATTATTTAGAAATAAAGTTCATTTATTTCTAACAAAATGAAAATCCATTCCATCTCTACCACCTATACCAGCCTTAGTATAGACCCATTACATTTACAGGCCAAATAATCTGCATTATACTTATTTGTATGCTTTTAAAGAATGAAAAGAATTGTATTCATATTTGCTTTCCAGGCTAAATCTATGTTTAGCAAAATCAAGATGGTACCACCAGCTGAAAATATGGCAATGCTTATTTGTTTTTAATCTTCATAACTAAACAGAGAGCAGAGTTTTGGAAATCATTAAAATATCACAATGTATAAAGTTATGATGTTGATTCAAAACATATTTGTTGTGATACTCTCCTGAAATGCTGCAGGAGATTTCTATTATTTGGTTTCTTCCGAATTTGGGATGGAGGAGAAAGATGTACAAGGATTCATTATAGTACAAGTTCCAATCTCTCTTTTCCTGGCCTCCTTTGATCTTAGGATCCAAGGATGTGAATTCATGGCATACGTACAGCAAACATGTGGATCGGAAAAATACTTTTGCATCCCACTAGTTTCTATTTCTGCAGGAAGGTGTGGTTTACGAAATCAGTCTGTATCAAATGTTTAATAGACCTGTTGGGTTCTAGGGAGACCTTATGGTTTTTCCCTTGGACCTGATTGGCAGTCAACTGAACCTTCAGTCAGTACCTGATATGGGCATGAGATGAGACCCTTGTGCTGGACTGCTCCTACGTGGCCTCTCTCATAGTGTGTGCTCCTTGGTTCTTCTATGAACTAAGGGAAGTGATACACCAGAAGAGGCATCTGGAGTATCTACAGTATTATTGATATCCCTGGGTCAGATCAATATGAAGTGCAGTTTTTAGGGCAAAGCATCTCATTCCTCTTCAGTATTAATCCTCTACTTATTCTTTTCCCATCTACTTAGTTGTTTGTAATCTGGCCGTTCTCTCAAGCCTTGTGATAGGGAGTCTATTATTTTATTAACATATGTTTATTTGTGCTGTTGGCTGGATTTGCCATCTTGTTCTTTATCTTGTCTTTGTTTTTGCTAACTTTGGCCTTTTAAATTCCAATTTTCTTACACTGTGAACTGCCCAGAGTCAGTTTTTGGGAATCAGGTGACATATACATTTATAATTATTACTACATTATTCTGGAGTCGGGCAGCATCTAAACTGAATAAATTAGGATTTCCATAAGAACACACGGTTTTATTCCACCATTTACTACTTACCTTTCGCCTAATCTTATGGTGCTTGCCGGCTCACTTCTATTGTTCTCTCAAATTCATAGTATTAAAGCTGCCTTTCCTTTCAGCTTTTGAAGTTTTGCAGTATAATGATGCACATACACATGATCCATTCGGTATTCTTCTAACAATGAACATACCTTTTATTGGCTTGCTTCTTTCCCAATTCATTAAACACAGCTGGGCTCTAAATAAGGAATAATGAAAAGGGAACCCAGAGCTTTTAAATGTATCTCTGTGAATTTACCATGAGGGGGAAGAAAGAGTTGTCCTGCCAAGAGAATATTCTGGCAATCATCTTGATCAGTGTTTTATCTTTTTGTGAGCCTATAAAGAAACACTTTAAAAAAACCATATGAACTGTGCTTACTTTTGCAGCCACTAGCCCAGGTAATTAAGTGCTCTCATCTTCTGAAATGGGACAATTGAAAAAAAAAATATTTTTATTTCTCAGTGGAGGAAAATCCAATCCACTACAGAACAGTTGTTTTTTCAAAAGGAACTTTGCAATCTTGCCAATTGCTGTCCATGAATTTGGGCAGAAGATAAAGTGTTAGAATATTTAGTAGATTGTTGGAAGCAATATGCTGACATTGAAAACCACCCAGAACGTGCTTTAAAGCACTATGGGGCAATATATAAGTCTAAGTGCTATTGCTATTAAAAATAGAAAAAAAGTAAATTATATTTCAGCTCTGAACCAGAATGGGGTGGCTAGAAATATTGGTAATAAAGAAAACATAAATAATAAAATAGCTAGCTTTTGTACTTTTCAAACTGTTCAAAGTACATTTTTCTTTGCTTATTTACTCATTAAAAAAATAAAATTGTTTTCAAAAGTTTAATATAATAGGGTGATTCTGCATCTTAATATTAATCGTAATATTAATATTAATCTTCTGTGATGCGGTCCAGATTATTATTAGCAATTATGTTGCATATTATTTTCAACATACAATAAAACATTGGAAACATAAAGCATCGTAATTCATATTATGTATATAAATTCTACTGCAGAATTATCTCATGCACTTTATTTCTATGCAAACATGCTTAACCATTTCTTTACAATCTCATTTTATATAAATACTTAGTTTTAGCATTGCTTTTTTATATAACTCTTTCAAATATACATTGACATAGTCAAGAGTGAACCAAGTGGACTCTTATCACAGATGTTGTCCATTGGTGATATGGTGTGC
Organism: Thermophis baileyi; assembly: GCA_003457575.1. Classification (NCBI taxonomy): domain Eukaryota; kingdom Metazoa; phylum Chordata; class Lepidosauria; order Squamata; family Dipsadidae; genus Thermophis; species Thermophis baileyi. The sequence goes on from QLTV01001146.1 coordinate 1,099,187, forward strand.
TTTAGTGTTGTTTTTCTCAACTTCGGCAATTTTAAGATGTGTGGACTTCAACTCCCAGAATTCCCTAGCCAGCATTAAGTCAACACATGTTCATGTCACCAAGTGTGAGAAATACTGCTTTAGTGAATCACAGAATGTTAATACAATTGTAGAAGAAATCTCAATTAATGACTATGTTTTGTTCTGAGACAAAATATACTTCAGGCTGTCATTCTATTGCTGTATAGAAAATATAATGGATTCAATGCATATTGTTTATTTATTTATTTACATTCTACTTCTTTTCCATGATGAAAATTAAATCAGGATAGCCAGCTAGTTTTTTTGTTTTCCATATACTTTCATAAAATTCTTAACTCAGCCAGGTCTTAGAGTAAACTAAGCACCAAACATCACAGTACAAAATCAGCATTAGAAATCTCTAAGCTAAGAAGATTCAGAGCCATATCAGAATTATGTGCCACAGGAGGATTAGGGGCTGCCACATGCAGGCATTATAGAGTGTGGGTGCTCAGCAGGGGCTAGAAAGCATGAGTAAGGTGGGGAAGTGGAAGCCATGGAAGTTCACTGGATGACTTTGGGCCTGTTACTCTCTCTCTCTTTCAACCCAACTTACCTCATAGCAAAACTGTGGGGAAAGAAGGGGGAGAGAGTGCTATGAATTCCACCTTGAATTCCTAAAATGAAAGGGGAAATGTAAATCTAACAAAAATTCTGTTTCATTACTGTGGCTACACTATATGACTATACAAATGATTTTCATGGAAGCATCTTTATAAAAAGAATGGATCAATGTAAAAATAATATTGCTTTACAAATTCAATATAAATAGTTTAGCTGACTGAGAGTTTGTGAAACTTTTTTCCTCTTTTCTTTAGTACTGCACTGTTGTTTGTTTGCCATCTGCCTTAAACAAATGGTGATATTATTCCCAAAGGCATAATTTCCCCATAACTCACTTCCTCTAAGAAGCCTGCAAAGAAAACTTCATTATAGTTGTACATGAAACTCTGTAATCCACAGTATGGAACTTGACTCAAAATATGTCATCCTGATAAATAATTCAGACACTTCCATTCTCTGCAGTTTGCACATAAGTATTACTAATATTATTCTATCAACCAGATATTCACCTACAAGTTTGAGTACTGTTCACTTTTAAAACACGTATTTTGAGCAAAATTGTATTTAACTAAACCAAGAAGCTTGACAGTAATCTTCAGGCTTGAAAAAAAAACAGCGTTCTATGGGGAAAACATTCTGATAATTCCCACTGCAGACAACAGAAGGATATTTATTATTATTCACTTATTATTTATTCCATTAAATTTATTATAGCTGCCCACTCCTACATTCTCTGGGCAGCTTACAAAATCTAATACTAAAATAAAGCAATTAAAAATATAGACAAGACAAAACAGTCATGCTTAAAACACAGCATGATGGGGAATCCTGCCACCTTAGGGCCTGGAACCAAAGTCCGGTCTTGAGGGCTGTATCCCAGGAGAGAAGGTCCATAGCTTGGGAAGGATGTTATTCCAAAGGCCAGGGGCCACGACAAAGAAGGCACATTTTCCCATAAAATGACAATATTTAATTGAAGGGACCTAGAGCACACCTACCGTGTTTCCCCGAAAATAAGACCCTGTCTTATATTTTTTTGAACCCTGAAATAACCGCTTGGCCTTATTGCCATGCACTCAAAAGCCCGATTGGGCTTATTATCAGGGGATGTCTTATTTTGGGGAAAACAGGGTATATTGCCAGAACATGCCGGGTGGGCAGAAACAGTGGGAGAGAGATAGTCAAACATTTTCCGTATTATTCTTTTGGAACAGAAATAGTCCAGATTTTCTTGTACATACAGTCAGGCCCAGAACCTGATAGCAAGGTATGCATATTTTATTTAATTAATAAAAATTAAATGTCTATTGCGATTCTCAGTCATCCAGCTCATGGTTGTCTCAAAGTTGCTTTTTCAAGAGGGAACTGGACTTCCTTACTTTTCTTTGAAGACATTTCGCTTCTCATTCTCTTCAGCTGGATGGTGTTGACTTCCCCACCATCTAGTCAGAGCTGAAGAAGCTTCTTGGATGAGAAGTGAAATGTCTTCGAAGAAAAACAAGAAAGTCCAGTTGCCTCTTGAAAAAGCACCTTTGGGATAAAAATCAAGTATATAAATTCAATTAAGTGTTGCTCTTTCATCTGAACTCTGCCTTTATTTGACTGATAGCTAGCATGGATCAACAAGAGTCCATGTTTACAGGTAATAAACTGAGGATACAATTCTTTGTGATGGTGAGGAAGCAGAAATGATCTACTGTTGAGATGCTTATAGCTGTTGTGTTTAAGCAGCAATAATGAGAAATACAGAAATATATTTTGGAGGACGCCAGATGGACGCCAAATCAAAGCACTTTGGAGAAAATATTAGAATTCATACCAGTATGTATGGATTTCATAGAAAAAACTCCTTTGGAAAAAAAATACTTATATGGAGCATACTTATAAGTTTATTCGAGTTTCCCAAGCAAAATTAATCTATTTTATATGAATTACAGGGTGAAAGTAACAGCTTTCAATCCTCTCCGTATTCTGGATCACAACTCAAAACACTCTGGCGGTCTAATTGCATATAGTTATGGGACTGACATCAGGTAGAACCAGAAGGCAGTACAGTATCACATCATCTTTACAAGATAAACTTTTTGTACGTTGTTTATATCATGTATTCCCCTATATACCAAACAGAATGTTTTTCTAAAAAGGGGAAAACATTATCAAAATTAATAAAGTTATATTAAAAAATAAATCTTCTGGAAAACTATGGAGAAAAGACCCTATTGCTATGAAATAATAATAATCTTGCAACATGAATTTTATCATTTTGAAATACACTGCACATTAGGAGGACTTGCAACAAGCATTTGTTGGGAAACATAATGGAAAATGTGGTTCTTTAGTGTAATTGTAGTTCTTTCACCAAAATTGCTTAAAGTAAAATGTCAATGCTAGACACACAGAATGCTAGGCACAGAAAAAACAATACAGATCTGCTCAAGAAGTCATTTTTAGGATTTGGAATTACACCTTCTCTTCATGAAGTAAACATTAAAAAGCTGATCAATTGCCTTCCTACTGAACTATTTTGCTGAATGTTAGATACAGAAATTGCTCAATTTTACCACAGAAATTCAATGTGGTAATTTGTATCAGCTGAAATTACAAAATAGACATGCTCATCACATGTGCTGAGCTGAAATCACTTATCAGGATGGAAGATTTGAACTATAGCAACATGCTGGATTTGCTAAATATCCCTTGTGCCCCAAGAGCTACAGAGACCAAAAAGAATTATAGAAGTTTCTCCTACTTCTAGCTGAAGTCTTTCAACTGTTGCCCACTTCTGAAACAAAGTTTGGTGATGCCACCAATTTCCTCCTATCCTATTCTGAAGTTGAACACATTTCAATATGAGCACATTCAAGCATTTTTATGAATCATGCAAGGGATTCTTTGTCAATTATTTTTTGAATTATCTATAACCAAAAGCATTCCCAATCCAAAGTAAGGAAAATGGGAATTTCAGGATTTCAGTGATTTTTCTTTTAAGTGCTAAAGTTTTCTCGATTTACAATTGTATGCTAACATGAATAAAAACTTCTGTTAACTCACCACTTACTTGGGTGTGGGTATAAGAAAAAGGGAAAAGTGAGAGACTACTACTCAGACATTCAAACTTAGGATCCTATTAAAAATATACCCAGAGACTAAATTTAGCTCTGCGTTCATGAATTTATTTATTTATAAAAGATGAATGTGCCATTTATAATAAATAGCTATTATACTTATTATACTTCAAGAGCTATTCCTTTAGCAATTTAAAAATATCAATTTCCACTTTGTTTAACTATACATAAGCTATACAATTTTCTGTACATGTCTTTATTAAATATCCAGTCATCCTATTGAACATTTAACTGGACTTGGTTGAATAAAGGTAAAGGTTCCCCTCGCACATATGTGCTAGTCGTTCCCGACTCTAGGGGGCGGTACTCATCTCCGTTTCAAAGACAAAGAGCCAGCGCTGTCCGAAGACATTTCCATGGTCATGTGGCCAGCATGACTAAACACTAAAGGTGCACGGAACGCCTTTCCCACCAAAGGTGTTCCCTATTTTTTCTACTTGCATTTTTACATGCTTTTGAACTGCTAGGTTGGCAGAAGCTGGGACAAGTAGCGGGAGCTCACTCCGTTACGCGGCGCTAGGGATTCGAACCGCCGAACTGCTGACCTTTCTGATCGACAAGCTCAGCGTCTTAGCCATTGAGCCACCACTTCCCTGATTGAATAGAACATTTTAAACCCAGTGATGAAACTTTCATTTCCTTCCTATTCTAATTAATCAAACAATTGGCTATTAATCTACATAAAAGAAGACAATGATTAGCTTAGCATGAATGTAATGTCTTTCAATCATTTTCTTCCTGCTTTTAAGTTAAGTGACAAGCCTTTTGTTACAAAGCCTGTAATATCTAGTATTGAGTTTTGCCATTTGTGGGAATTTGCCTCAAGGCCATTTGTAAAGCATATGCACTGGAACCAACAATTGCCAATTATGTGAACAGCAACCTTTAGATTCTCAATTAAACACCTTGTAGTCCAAATCTATATATGCATATAATGGAGCAAATAAACTTCCCCCACCTGTAAATATTTTCATTTTCTTATAGGTTTCTCTGGACTAATATTTCTGGGGAAGGCAGGATATTTATGAGACCACACAGTAGAACATATTTTGTACTCTGTAAAATCTGAAAAGCATTACACATTTTAAATTTATCTAATCTCATTATTTTATTTTGTTTGCTAAATCGTTTGATACTGTGTATACATATGACACTCTTTTAGATTTGATTTCCTTATAAACATCAAATCTAAATAAAAGTCTGAAAGAGATCTTAAATTATTATAGTCTGTTCTCATAACTGTAACTTTCTAGAAATAAAACAGGAATCCAATGGAATATATAATTATTATACCCATCACACTATCACTTAGACAATAACATTTAATTGTATTTAAAACTGTGAAAAAGAAAAGCAAAAACACCTCCAATATATAAATTCTAATATAATTGTTAAAGAACCATTTCATGATTTGTATCCAAAATTTCACATGCTGGAAAATGTGTTATGTAACTGAAGACAACTGCACACAGAACATAATGCAACATGAATCCAAAGATTTTTAAGGCCTAAATATCATAATAACTGAAGGATTCCTCAGGATCTTCAGGAGTAGGAAAAGAACAAGAATGCCCTGAAACAATATCTAATTTCTGTATCCCATTCTTGATCTAACCTACTAAAATGGCCATGCTTACTCATAGCTTTTATTATGGCTTGAATAAATTGAATCAAAGTATTGGATTTGATACATGTGGAAGAATGACACTATTGAATATAACCCAAACTTTTATTCTGTGTTCCTCAAAAAATATTAGGCTAAAAATGAAGAACTTACACTTTTCCAAAATTTTGTCACTGCTCTTATATAAGAAATAAAATATAGCAACATACTTATAGCAATAGCATTTAGATTTATATAGTGCCCCATAGTAATTTACAGCATTTTCTGACCAGTTTACAACATCAGCATATTGCCCCCAACAATCTGGGTTCTTATTTTACCAACCTCGGAAGAATACAAGGCTGAGTCAACTTTGAGCCGTTAAGATCAAACTCTGGACTATGGGCAGAGTTAGCCTGCAATACTGCATTCTAACCACTAAACCTCCATACACTTTTCTGAATCTGAGTAGTTGACTTTGGTTACATGTGCAGCTTTGCATTCGATTTCAGATTTTATCATCTTGAACCAAGTTGCCAAAGTTGTTTTGTGACTGGAAAGCTAAAGCAAACACAGATTTGCAATATCTCATTTGTACTACACTATACATAGCCAAAATATCCAAAGCCACACCCTCACAGCCTATGGTTTGCTACTATATATACAGTACACAGCTAAGATATGTAGTATGGATTTACAAGAGCACTACTAAGGGAAATTGGGTGAGCAAATATTCCAAACCTTAAAAATAGGCTGCTTTCATATTCGCTTCTCTTTTGTCTCTGGGTTTGGTTAGGCGGGGGGAGATGCATCAAACTTTCATATCTTTTAAAAAAAGGTGGTATTTTTCATATCTTCCCTTATCTTAATAGCAGAAGATTCAAAGATTTATTTCAATAAATAAGAATACTCAGAAGAAAACAGACGTTACTGTTTCACTATGTTATTTACTAGATATATGTATTGAAGCATAACTTACGATTGTTACAAGCATCGGACTGATTTGTGTTGGAAGGAGGAGGATGGCGGGGTCCCGTCGATTTTGAGAGATCAGCAGTGAATGTTTGCTGAGAAGAAATATCCATGTCGAAGTTGGCCTGATTTTCAGTTCTCCTTGGTAACTCTGAATCTGTTAAATTTACACTATTGCCACAGTCTTGGTAAGCTAGAGAATTCGATCTGTTGAAGTGGTTTAATGACATCTGTACTAGGGTTTCTTTTATGATGGCTGAATTCTCACCACAAAAACTGTCCAAATGAAGAGGTCCCATTATCTGTACATAAGAATACAAAAGGAAGTCTAAGCAGGCCAAATTTTTATCATTTCCTGCCACCATAAATCTCCCTCCTATATCTTGAAGTAATTAACCAGCTTTGAACAAAAAATAAAAATTAAAAAAAAACCCTTCATCTTATTCATCTGTTGCCAAGATGAGAATCAAGAGCAGGGTAGCAAGTTCATGCAATGCACAATTTGTGGGGGGGAAAAAATAATTTAACACTTAAACAACTTCCCCTGATGAAGGAAGGGAGGGAAGAAGGGAGGGAAGAAGGGAGTGGAGGGGGCATGTTTTGGAATAGTTCTTTTTTTTTTTCTCCTCTTAAAAAAATATGTGCTATAATTTTCTCCAAGTAAGAACTAGATTAGACTGTTGCTACTTTTCTATGTTTTGTCTGCTGTTTAAAAAGAAGCTAATTTTGAGATTACCCTGCTTCTCACATTATGTATGTAGAATTATCACCTGTAAATGAAAAAGCATGATACTTAAATTATAGTCCATAAACTACAAAAACTCTAAAACCACAAATTTTGCTATATTCATTCCACTGGCTGACACTTCCTGTGGATAGAGAAATCCTAATAATCGTAAGTGGCACTCCTCACTCCCCAAAGCATATTATAGAGGAGACCCCAAAGGCACATTCAGGTTGAGGACTTCATGCATTTCTCTATTGTATAAGTACTGTATTCTAACTATAATACCCTTGTTTTGCCCCTGTGGTGCTCCACTGCCAACGGCTTCCTTCCCACCTTTTCAATTCCTAGATCATCCTGATTACCCTGACTTGTTCATCAGAATGATACAGTGGCTTTTCAGTGGTAATGCCTGGAGTTTGGTACTTCTAGTAAATAGTAGTATAAATACTGGAAGCTTAAAGCAATCAGCATAAGTGATTAAGCTCATCGCAAGTTATTAATCTCCCCGTCAATTTTTATCTCTTCTTTTTCTGAGTTACATAAATAAGGTAGTGATTCAGATCTTATCTCAGCCATAATGGGTTCTTTACTAGTTCTCAGTCTCATGTGTTAGCTCATCAAACTGGACTACCTCAGGTGGGGCTTGAGGGAGATCCATCACCAAGTTCAATAATGTTTGGAAATGCTGCATACCTCGTTGTTTCCCGATGAGATGACTGCTGGCAGATTGCTTTGATGGTTGTGTTTCCAGTGGTGCAGAATGTTTTGCTGCAACCTGACAGTTTCCCGTTCCTTCTCCACCATCCTTTGACTCTCTTGGAGTCTCTCTAGGTTCTGTTGGTAATCTTGAAACTGGCCATCCAGCTCTTCGCGGTGTTTGCAAAGCAATTCTTCTTGGCTAAGGCACTCTTTCTCCTTCTCCAGCAACCTGCCCTCTCTTGTCTCGTGCGCCTGTTGCTGCTGCTCACACTCACGGTGCCATCGTTGCTGCTCTTGCTGAAATTGCTGCTGGAGTTTATGAATATTTGCGAATTCTTCTTTTAAGTTTCTGTGTTTTTCTTGTTCGGGAAAGAAAGTGCTCCGTGGGCTGTGGCTCAAGCTGGACCTTTCATGTTCCTGCAGAAGCAGCTTATTGATCTCAATGTGAGTGTCCTGGATAGTCAAGGCTGCCTTTTCATCAAAACAAAATGCAGTAACAAGTTCTATCACTTGTTCTATTCATTTTATAAAATGTCAACGTTTAATGCATAATAGCTTTAAAAAGAAAATTCCACATGCAAGTCTAACACTATGTTTGTTGTTTTATTCATTTAACATACTGTTTCCATTTTCAGATAATAACATGTGTTCATTTTCTGCACTAATCCTATGATTAACGTTATGGTTTTTGGCTCACTGTACCTTACAATTTTACAAATTCTGGCTTATCTGGAAATAAAGATATTCTTAAGCAAGATAGGAAGTGCTTTGAACAGAGGTCTCAAATATATATATCCCAGCCATAATCTCAGAATCTCCTCCACCTTTTACAATAAATATTTAAGTTTGGGATCACATTATCTGAAGGACGCTTGCACCCATATGCACTTGCCTAAGCTCTAAGATCAGGACATTAACACTTGGACAATCTAGTTAAAACTATGATAATTGTCAATTCCAGACATATGAACCTTTCTAAACACCCCCATTCAGAGCTACACATAGAGAATGACTGCCATCATTCAGATGAACTCTGAAAATGTTTTATTCCCCAAACCACAATTCAATAATGCATTTATTAGAACTGGTCCAAATTTCCAATCAAACAAATATCTATATGATTGCCAGGAATAGAAAATGACTTGATGCCTCAGAATCAAACTTCCAACATGAGCTTTGAAAAATCCTGAAAGTTTGCACCAGCCAGCTTTAACAAAGGTGTCCTATAATTTGATTTTGCAGGTTTTGGAGATTCACGGTTATCTTTTATCATTCTTTCTGTCCACATGAGATGAATTTGCTTGGATAGAATTTAAGTATGCTTAATTTTATAACCCTGAATTACATTTCATAGAATGGTTTGACAGCAAAACCATTTTTTTCTTCGATCCGACCTAAGCGTAGTACATAAAATTATCTGCTACAATGTCCTACCTGTCAATGAATACTTCAGCTTCAACACAACAATACACGAGCACACAATAGATACAAACTTATGGTAAACCGCTCCAAACTTGATTGCAGAAAATACGACTCCAGTAACAGAGTTGTCAATGCCTGGAATGCACGACCTGACTGTGGTTTCTTCCCCAAACCCCCAAACTTTAACCTTAGACTGTCTACTGTCGACCTCACCCCATTCCTAAGAGGTCTTTAAGGGGTGTGCATAAGCGCACCAGAGTGCCTACGGTCCCTGTCCTAATATTCCCTTTTATTCGTATCCATTTCATGCATTCATAATCATGTTATACTTATATCTGTTATTTAATACATGCTTGACGAAATAAATAAATTAAATAAAATAAAAAGCACTCCTTACTAGCACTGATGATATTACCTAGTTAGGGTAATGAAACTTCTGCAAGAAAACAAGCAGAGAGCACCAAGGACCCTTCATTTCAACCCTGAGCTACAAATATTCTCCTTTATTGGTTTTCTCTCAAATTGCATATTTTAATTTTCATACGGACAATAAATACATGCATGATGTTGAATATCTATTCAGAATGTTCTCTGAACATTCTTCAAGGAAAACCACTAACTTCAGACTTTAGAGTTGTGGTAGAGACAACTCAGGGGCCTATCACCTCAGACAGGCTCAATCAATCATGTACTTTAGGAGAAAACAAATGCTACATTGACATTTAAATTATATTATTTTTTTCCCTCAAATGTGATATCCAAGAAGAAAGACAACACAAAAAGACAAACTCCTAACTAATCCACTAGTTTCCAACTCTTTGTAGTTAATAAACAATTTTTTTTCAAAGAATAGGATAATGTTCAGAGAAGATTTTTGTAAAGAGACTGCTAAACTGTTAACAGTTCTTTGAAAATCAGAAAAGCTGTGACCTGTTTGAATGTACAATTTTTTAAAAATCCATTAAATTCACTACGCAATAATCACCTGAATGCTGTATAAGAGCCGTGTTAAATTCTGGATAGTTTGCACAACCTAAGGAAGAAAGGAAACATTGAGGATGAGATAGGAATTACAAAACATAACAAACTTAGAGTAGGGAATGTTAATAGATCGCTGTAAGAGAACCATCTTACCTCAGTTTGTGCAGAAGCAGAAAAGCAGGCATTTTCTTCCTACAAACATATAATTACATTAGACTATTTGTGGAACTGTACTGCCATCTTCTGGTCTGTCTAGGAAATTATCTAAAACTTTTGCTATTTGCTATGGTGTAGTTCATGCACAAATATGATATTAAGCAGCTATTTAATGGCAGCTTTGAGGAAAAGAAGGCATAAAGACTAGATAAAATGAAAGTACAGACACACAAAAAAAAGAGAATAGGAAAAGGGCTAAATTCAATGCCTAGATAATGTCATTCAAGGCGCATATGAAAGTACAGTACCTGGTCTAGTATATCCATTTCTGCTACATCATTTTCATTGTGCATGTCAGAATAACAAGTTTCTTTCTCTAACTTCAGTTCTGTACCTAGAGATTAAGGCCAAGAGGAAAAATATGACTTAGAATTGAAAAATTAAATTCATGTCTCTCTTTAATTATGTTGGATTCAACATATTATTTCTAGCATTCCACTCACTTAGCTTTCTTTGTTTTCTTTTCCCTTTGCTTACTTAGCTTCTTTTTCAGCCCTTTCCTTTTCTGAGATTTTCCCCATCTCTAAGTAGGGATACTGCTATTCAGTTTTTCATAGATTTCTTTGTACCATTAAGAATGTTTAATAAAATGTTGAGTTTAGTCACCAAGAATAAGCATATATATGCAGTTGGTATTGATGGAACTCCTTTCTAACGGAACTGTTATTTTAACTGGTACTGGAGAACCATCATCATTATAGATATGTGGAAGGTCTAAGTTTTGAAGACCTACTTCACCTTACTTTCAACATTTTTAAAGTTAGTGCTTCCATTCTCATGTTAAAAATCAAACAAAGTATAGCTTTGTTCTACTTTTTTTACCAATGGAGTGTTGCTATAGAAGAAATACAGAAATGCAAGTGCCTTTTTTGTAACAGAAAAATAAATGCAATATCACACTATCAATACAGCAAATATGTTTAAGAGTTCAAGGCCAGATTATTATTTTTTCAAGTAATCTCCAAGCATACAAATAAACATAGCATATAAACCATTCAATCATTGTCACAGATTAATAATTCTCAATTTTTGCAATAATAAATACTGAGTTGACTAAATCCATTCAGAGTTTATAGGGCTTCACGTTAGCACATACCTGATTGAAACATTTATGTCAGGAATGCAAGTATCTGGATATCTAATTCTTCTAGGAAGTATCTTTATATATATATTGTATTAGATTTTTTTTTATATTTTCGTATTTTGAAACAATCGTGGTAAATATATCTAAGCAGTGGACAATTAAAAATATTAGCTCTTACTAACAATCAGTGAAAGGTTCACAGACTTCAGTTTCACTAAGATTTGTCAAACATGAGTCACCAACATTCTCTTCCTTTGAGTGGTTTGTGTCTTTCGTTTTCAATAATGCTACTGTTGTATGAAGGTTTTCAGCTGCAACAAAAGCAAACATTTAGGTGTTTATTGTGTGTACAAGATAAACAGTAATTCTTGTATCACTTATAAGAAAGAAGGAGAAAGAAGGAGAGGGAGATTTTTATTGTGGTCAATGATCAGCCCATAAGTATTAGTCGTATGTATATCATTCATATACTGTACATACGACTGATAGGGATTAACCAATTAGATATAATAGATTACATATAACATGTCAAAAATTAGCTACACTTAATAGTGTATTTTAGTCTTCCAAGCTTTCGGACTCGTGCTGGAGCCCATCCTCAGGGAGCTTCTCTCTCTCCAGAATGTGGGCACTCAGCTGTTCTGTGCATATATTTATGTGGTGCCTGGTTGTGTGTGACTTTTAGTTGTTAACTAGGGTGTTGATGGCTGGCTATTAAGTCATTGATTGTTGTTTCCTTGTGCTGCCATGCCCTTGGTTTCTAAGTATCTAGTAAGCTAGTGGTAAATCAGCACTCCTGTTGACTGACAAGAGGCCCATTTCCCAGACTTCAATCATTTCCCTGGCTATTTTTGTCCCTGCTTGGCCAACAATCTTAGTAGCTGCAAAATTGAATATATGTCCTTGTTCACTGCAATGTGAGGCTACTAATGAATTTGGGTTTCCTCGTCTAACCGCTCACTTGTGTTCTCGCAATCTGATGCTTAGCTTCCTCCCCGTCTGTCCTACATAGTCACAGGGGCAATCCATGCAGGGAATCCGGTAAATTACATTAGAAGTTTCTCCCACCTCCAAGCGATCTTTGTAATGCATGATTTATAAGGGATACAAAATCTATTAAAAACTCCTCTTTGGGGAGGGACATCAGGTCTACTGGTAATATACAACTTTCATCCCAATCTCATCACAGAGAATAACGTTCAACTGACTCAGTTCAGCATATTTTTTAAAAAAATCTATTAAAATTTAACCATGTAATATTAACATGTCAACCATTAAACACCTAGAAATGTTTAAACATTCAAAGTTCCTAAAAGATAAATAATACATTCAAAAAGGGGAGTGATAAGACAAATCTTTACTTGTTGACTAAACCAAGCCACCTTGCCTTCAGGAGGGAAAACCTTGGAAACCATGACCATCCCCATACAAAGGCCTCCTGTGCAATGACTGGAAGGCAAGGTATAAGTTTCAGTAGGAAAAGCAAGATACTTTCTGATGAACTCTGAGATCACCCAATTCCATATCAAAGTAGGAAATCTCAAAGTTATTTGAACATGCATTGTTAGGATTTGAGATCCTGAATCTAATTTGGCAGGTGTAAATATCAAAGACAGTCCTGCAACAGATTCAAAGCAACTGCTTTCTAGGTTACCTCCTATTAATAAGACAACATTACAAAGCCAGGAGAGAATATCATGCCTATTTTTTGAAGTAAATGTAATAATTAAAGTGACTTGGAAATATTATTTTCTGTCAACTATAAATTAAACAAGAGTTTCAAGAAGCCTAATAATTTTCAGGTAATCAAAAGATAAATGTACACTACAACACCTAGCTGGGCTTGTAGCAGGTATATGAAGTATGAAGGTAGACTATTTCTAGAAGCAAATAGTATGAAAGGCCACTATGTATAAGTATTTTTAAAGCCAAAAAAAAAAAAAATGAACCACCAGTTTACCAATATGAGTAAATGTGCCATCATCTAAAATATTTAGACATCCTTATGAAGATTATCCTAATTTATAATCTCAACATAAATTCAATCCAAAGGAAGAGAAGTGCATCTTTTATTGGTTAGGAGATGTCCTTATCTAGGGGATGTACCACCAAGGATATAAATTTGAGGAAAAAAGGTTTAAATTCTTAATTTGAGTAAATCAGGTATCTCAAGGTTAATCTTGGTTTTTGTTTGAGTATTATTTTCAGTATCCAAGGGCATAATGGTAAAATAATAATATTTTACTATCACATAAATAGACCTTTTGAGGATGTAGATCTTAATTTGGAATATGTTCTGTCTGTTCTCTCTTTTAGGTGCACAAATTAATAAGTCTTATTAATTTAGTTCCCTTTTTTGAAGGGGTTCAAAAAAGGCTCAGAGGCACATGGAGCCTATAGGTTCTGAATTTCAGACAGAAAGCCATGGAGAGTAATGCAGTATTCAAAGCCCAAACTGGTTTTCCAAGCACAGGCCTAGAGTCACTTACAGGGTTTCCTAGTTAATTAATTTAAAAAAAAAATCCTTTTAAGAGTTCCATACAATAGAGTTTAAAGAAAACCATACTATTTTCCATTAGTGGCTGGCTCATTCAGAACGAGAATTAGAAGTACCTTGGAGCTACTATGATCACATTTGGGAGACTTCTGAGTGCCTGCTTTCAAACTTTTTAAACCTGAAATTAATTAAAATATTAAGAGGTGTGACAAGGGGCAGAGGGGGAGGAGATGTCCTTGGAAAAAATACTTTATATGTAGACACAGACTTACCTTCTTTGAGAGCTGCCGCCAGAAGTGAGGCCACTTGAGGAGTTTCTCCAGAGTCGGGTTTAATAAGTAGATGTGGTTCCGCATGAACTTCTTCAAAACCACTCATATTTCCAAGCTTTGCATAGATATTAAGCTTCTCTTCTAAGTAGTTACAGATCTGCTGATCTTGATTATTCAAGAGTACTATACCAAAAAAATCATGCACTATTAAGATTAAAAGGTATGGCGATTGTAATTATTACTTATTTATGCTGGAACCATAATTATCCACATTATTATTTTCATTTTAAAATTTGGTATTTCTATTATGAATTGCATGCAATCCCATCCCTAGTGAAGCAACCACATACACATTATAGTTACTTCACAATGAGGAAACAGCGCTGGGTAGGAAATCCTAATGCACAGACATGCTTATAAAATGTCTAATGGAGGAAAGGACATCCTTTCTTAAGACTATCTCCACTCTAATGGATGAATGTATTGGTTTTAAAGTGCCAGAAAACATTACACTATACCTTGACATTTTTGAATTTTGGCCGCTCTGGCTTCAGTTATTTTTCGGTCCTCGTCAGAATCACCTATTTTGCCTTCTTCCTCCGGACAACTTCAGTGATGCCATATAAGCAAAACAGATTAAATCGATCTTATTTTTTTTTCATTATATACAGGAATCCATTTGGAAAAGTCAGCTTCACTCATACTAATTTAATAGGGTTAATTAAAAGGGTTATTGTAGAGATATTTATAATTTGATGAGGTTAGCAGATATATTTTCTTTTCCACATTTTGTCCACTGAGTAAGAAATATTGAACAGAAATAAAGATTGCATTTAAGCAGTTGGCCACCATTTACTTTAAAAATCAGGCTGGACATGACATCATAAATGACGTGCTTACCAATGACACTAAACTGCAACAAAGATGATGCCTTACTATTCCTGTCATCCCTAGCAGAACAGTTTCTTTGCAAGTCAGATCCCAAGTCATACTGCCATTTAAGTATCCCAAATAGCCTGACCTGGGAAGACTTATGACTTCATTTTATAACAGACACTGCTGACGGCAAGAAGCAGTGCGAGTCCATTAGATCAAGTCTCAGAATCTTCAAATGTTTATATGTTTCCAAGATTTGTCACGTATATTTTATTTTGGTAGGATGTAGTTAACAAGCCTTTCTAGGGAGAATTTTTACATTAAAATAAAGAAAGAGTTAGTAAGCGGCAACCAATGTTCCAGTATGTACCTTTCCACTGCTTCTTGAATTTGCCTCATCCAGTGACTGCGTTCCTCTTTGGAACTAGTATGAATTTCATACATCTCAGGCCCTGTGGAGGATGCACTGATCAAGAACATCCCTCTCTCTTCATTGGCTACCTCTCTGACAATAAGTTTCTGAAGAGCTATAACAGCAGGCTTCTGGTCCTATAGAAAAAAAATTGCAAATCACAGTATATTCTGAGTAAAAGGATCTGACTGACCATCTAAATCAGGGGTCTCCAACCTTGGCAACTTTAAGACTTGTGGACTTCAGCTTTGCTGGCTGAGGAATTCTGGGAGTTGAAGTCCACAAGTCTTAAAGTTGCCAAGGTTGGAGACCCCTGATCTAAATTAAATCATTTCAATGTAACACTATGTCAGCTATTTCTGGAAACATTATTTTGTTGTTGTATCTTTTTTTTGTGAACAAAGGTAAATAATGTGAGAAAGAGCAAGCTTGTCCTTTCACTATAACATCATTCAAAATATATACAAAGCATTATCCCTCACGTCAGGATAAATCCAGCCTGATCAGGATGTATCAATCCAGTTAGAAATGTATTAGTCTTTTTGCAAATATTGCTATTGAAAAGCTTATTATGTGCATTAAGTAACAAAACAGGTATGCATGACTGTGAACAGCCTGTAATAGTCCTCACTAAATAACACAGAAATTAAAGCAGGAGGATGAAAATGCTTGACATTGTTGAATCTCATTCATTACCTAAGTTAATGGCTTAATCAGAATTTCAGGAAATGTCTTATAATACATCAAAAGCCCACCTGGTCCTGGTTATTGAATTTTAACATCTGTGTTGCTCTTTTTGTTTCCTCTTCAATAATTAGTTTATTGGGAGCTTTCTTTTGTTCTTCTATACACTTTCTAAGGTGCATTGTGTCTAAATATTCCTCAATCTGTCCTGCATTTAATATCTATCCATATATTATCTGGAATAATGTTTAACATGTATTCTACACACTGCAATATATAAGCTGCAATTTGAGCAAAGTTACAGGTTAACCTCAACTTATGACTAGTCACCTATCAACTGTTCAAAGTCATGAAAGATCCCCCAAAAGCTTCTTATGACTTGGTTTCAAAGTTATGGCCATGCAGCACCGTGCGGTCATATAAACAAAATTCAGGTGCTGGCAATCTGCCCACCCATACAACCAACCTCAGGAATGCTACAGCGCCCCTCACCATTTAGTAAAGAGAGTAATTATATTTTGCCTAACCTATGAAATCATTAGTGTAAATCATTAATGGAATCTTCAAATTCATTTATCATTTTAGAGATTTGAGAAAATATGCTACTAAATATCTATTTTCTTTCAATGACTTGAACAGAAATTTATCCAAATTTACACAGACTCAAGATTGCCATCTGAAATGCTTAATTTTGATTGAATAAGGTCCCGACATTTATTATTTTTATAAAAGACACAATTTCCCAGTTAAGATAATTTAAAGTGTTTTTAAACACTCATACTTACAACAGCTGCAAATATATATTTCTGATCTTTTTCTTGTAAAAACAACATCACATCATTTAGAAGCAGAGCTAAAATGTCTTTAAAAAAAAGAAAATTGCTATTATAGACCAATCGTTCATATCATATCAAACAAATCAAATGAAAATAAATTCAATTCTTTAAAAACATTCACGTCACAGTACAACATTCATAGATTCACCAGGTGCACTGATTAGGATGGGACATCCTATGAAAACACGTAAGAAATTGATGAGGTAGGGACCTTCCCTCCGAGGCTTCAGACTGGAGCTCAGTGATTTGTATTCAGTGAAGTGACATGCATAGATTTATCACCAGCAGTATTTTGAAACAATACCAACTAATATAGCTATTTATATATTTCTTCACTTTAAGAATTTTTGGTTTACGCTTTATATTTTAATACAGGTAATCCTCATTTAATACAGGTAATTCTCATTTAGTGAGAATTTGCAGATACAATAATGAAAAACTTTATACTGTTCACGGTTGATCGATGATTACTCATTATCGTAATTACAAGCTACACAGGCTGGTAAAGCAAAGGAAAGCTGAAGTAAAATCATATGCTGTTGTGGTTTTGCTTAGCGACCACTTCCCTTAATGACTGACTTAGCAGTCCCAATTATGGTTGCTAAATGAGGATTATTTGTACCAGAGTCAGGGTAATACAACCAGTTCATCTAGTTGCTTCAGTCTTCATTTCACTTGTTTCAGTCTGTCTATCTGTTAAAATTTTTACTTGGATCCTTTCCCAGATGTCCTTCAATATTCAAGGTGTACCAAGTGACGATGGGAGAAATTTTCAGAAGAGGACACTTGCCTCTGCAACAGGCTCATCTGATTCTTTTAAGTGCCCATCGATGTTAGCATCTTAATTTAGAATGATTTTGATTACATAATTTGAACATAAAGTTGCTATTTCAGAGTCAACTTATGTACTTGATTTTATTATTTTCTTAATTTTGTACTGCTTCTTTTTTTGTTACTACAGTGTACTAGTTAGGCTAACAAAATAAATTTAACTTGAAGATATAATTTTACACCTAACATTTGAGCAGGTTTAATGTTCTAATGTGATTTCATGCTATATTAGAAAACAGATTGCTAGTGTTGGGTGTGTTACAATCAGATCAACTGATTTCTTACTTTTATGACAGGAAATAAAGGATTCAGACAAACTTAACTCTGGGGAAAATTAGTGAGAGAAAATGCCAAGGCCATAAACGTAATCAACATATTGCTATCATATCTATACTCTTAAGACATTTTTCATATCTTTAGCAACTTAACACGTTTGTAACAAAAACTAACTTTCTTTAGAAAAATACAGAAGATGGTGCACCACTGAAAATATACAAGGAATTTGAATTTCAATAACCTTTGAAACGTCCTGTAGCTGTCTTCCAGTAGACTAAGCCTTCGTACAAAAGCGTCCTGTGTTTCTTGATCAAATCTTGTTTCCTGAAAACATGTCCATTTTTCAGTTTGGTACATGTTTTGTTCTCAACTTTACTGAGAATCTCCAGCAACTTCTCTTTCTTTTCGTATTCACTGACTTGCAAATCAACTGCTGCAATCATATCCTTGATGAGGCTAAGGGCTCTACACAAATCTTGGTGTTCTTCTGTTCCTTCTGTATAAAAACAAAGAGGCGCATCTTGTTAGCAAACCCTTCTCCTTAAATATTTAGAATGGATTTTCATAAGAAAGAGCCAGAGTATTATTTTCAAATCTGTTTTGTGAATGGTTCATGACTCATGGAATTCTAAAATCAAAATTTTGCTGCTTTAAAAAGCAGAAATCTGAAAATTAATTCATTGCTTAGAACAGTGGTGTCAAACTGGCGACCCACAGGCCGGATGCGTCACACGCAGGCCACGGCCACCCCAGCTCCACGAATGGGAAAAACGTCGTGAAACCGTCACGTGACAGCAACATGACGCGGCGAGTTTGACACCCGTGGTTTAGAAGAACCATCCATGGTGTTGCCATGTTGCCAACAGAGCCGAGGTGGCGCAGTGGTTAGAGTGCAGTACTGCAGGCTACTTCAGCTGACTGTTCAGCAGTTCAGCGGTTCCAATCTCACCGGCTCAAGGTTGACTCAGCCTTCCATCCTTCTGAGGTGGGTAAAATGAGGACCCAGATTGTTGGGGGCAATATGCTGACTCTGTGAACCGCTTAGAGAGTGCTGTAAAGCACTGTAAAGCGGTATATAAGTCTAAGTGCTATTGCTATTGCTATTGCCACATTAATCTCCCAGTATTACCACATGCTAGATTTGCTGCATTTTTCTGGTAGGATCATGAGCTCAGAGTATAGAACCTAGAACCATAATCAGACTTGCTTCCACTTCTTTTTCTTCCCACCATCTACTCACACCTTTGTTTACTGGACTTGTAGTTCCAAAGGCCCCTCATTGGGCCACTGATTAGCTCCAACAGCCTTCACCAACCCGAATGCCCAGGCTATGTGAATTTCAACTACTTCAGTTCCTAGAATCTTTACCATATTTTAGATAATTGTTTAGAAGATTAGGAGCTCACTCCGTTTACTTTGTTGTAATTCTCCAATAAAAAACAATAAAACAGAGGAGCATATTTTACTGATGAATTGATGGCAAACTCCACCTCCCCTCCTTTGCTCTCTGCTCTCCATCTGTCCATCTTTTTGTTATCATATTGATCTTTTTGTTACCATACTGATATAGTCTTGTTGTGTTCCATTTCATTGTTTATTTTATTATTTTACTTCTGTTTACACTCTTTTCATTTCTTCCTTTTTATTGTTGTAAGCCGCCTAGGGAAGCTCCACAGCGAGATAGGTGGGAAATAAATTTAACAAATTAATAAATAATAAATATATGAAACAGATTTACTTTTCAGTTATAGAAAAAGAAGTTATTTGCAAAATAAGCTATCTGAAAATATAAAAAGTATTACAAATTTTTAAAAATAAATATTTTTTATAGGAAATTTTTAAAAGATGTTGATGCTTTGATGTTAGTTAGCTAAGCACACAATAAGATTTATTTATGAAGCAAGGAGAAAATTATTGCTTACCTTTGGTATACTGTAATATTCTCCCTACCAGAACTGGGTACTTTGTGATTCTTTGAGTGACTAGCAAAATGCATTCTGGGATTCCTCGACGCCGGGCCAAAAGATTACTGTTCCGCAGCTTTAAGAAGAGATTTAACTTTTAATATACAGCCTTCAAGGTTGCTAGATCTTACAAAATGTCACTTAGATTTTAAAGTCTCTCTGCTTGAGTGAAGGAAGAGAATCTTCTTGCTTCAATCCATCTGATATTAAGCTATTATTCACTTCATTTTGCCACGTTACATGGGTGATGCAGGAAAAAGACTATGGAATTTTATAATAATTTTGAGTAAATTATCTGCAGCAGGGGTCTCCAACCTTGGCAACTTTAAGACTTGTGGACTTCAACTTCCAGAATTCCTCAGCCAGCAAAGTTGGCTGAGGAATTCTGGGAGTTGAAGTCCACAAGTCTTAAAGTTGCCAAGGTTGGAGACCCCTGATCTACAGTACCAAAGGAAATGGTCTGGGATGGTAAAAAAGTAAAGATGGCTCTAATAGCAAGACTATCGAAAACCCATCTCTTTTGTATGTTTATCAATGCTGCACACCCACACAAGGATTGGCCTTCAATTGTGCTGCTGTGATTGCCCCTTTGACTTTTTTGCCTCCCCTCATGGAAGTTGCTGATCGCCCACTCCAATGAATCACAAAAGGCTGTAGGCGGTCTGAGGAAACAATAAAAGAAATAAAATACTGACAAAGCACATTGTTATATGTATGTATATAAATAAATAAATAAAGCTTTTATTTCCATTGCGGATCCCTTCCATTGGAATGGGATAGATAATTTATTATCTTATTTGTAACTAGGTGCAAATAAGCCAACAGCAAATAAGCCAATGCATGTAATTGTGTTTTTTTTAATTATTCAAATAATCAGAAACACTGAAGATAGTTCGTTTTTTTAATTTCATAAGGCTTTAATGATAAGCCCTGTTTCGGAATGAACATAATTGTGTGTATAATTACTTTATTAAAAATAGAAGACAACTTCTATAAAAGAGCTATGTGTTTATTTATTTGTTCATTTTATTCTATTTATACAATGCCCAATGTCCAATTCATCTCCCTTAAAAACATTTAATGGCTTTTTTTTACACTGGACGAAATTTAATGAGTTTTATCCACAACAGAATAAAATACTGTTATAGGAATGGATTTTCCCTTTCCTTAAAGACTCACTCTCCACTTTGAACATCTTAACAAAAAGTAAAAAGTAAGAAAACTGTTTTGTATAAATGGAAGCCTTGGCTGCAATTCTTACAATTCTGAAAGTCAGTATTATCCGCCATACTGCACTAAAATAGAGCCATCTTGTGGTATACTTAGGAAAAACTATTTTTGAACTATTTATTAGAATTCTAAGTTAATGTGCTGTACCATCTCTCACGTTAACAGTTCTCCTAAACTAGATAAACTTTTGTGCAACTGAAATAGATATTATCAACTTACTTTGATGAAGTTCTGGAATTTTTTGTTTTGCTGCAATTCTTTAAAAAGGCTAACTGCTTCTTTCTGGTGACTACAAAACTCCCCGTAGATTGTCTTCATTTTTCTTGCATTCTCTTCCGAAAACTGAAAAATAGTAGCGACTCAATAGAGTACTGGTAGAACTATCACTATGCTGCATACTGGATATGTAGCAAATTAGTTTTCCCACTCACCAAATAGATTTCTTTCCCTTCACCACCAATCTATTTGGAGCACTGGAAAAGCATTTTGGACTGGGAGATGTCACACAATTGCTAGAGGAAGGGAAGCATTCTCTAGGTGATCTCAAACACCTTGAAAATGTTGGCAAAGGAAGGTTACGGCCTTCCTCTTTCAGGATTATCATCTGTTTAGGGGAGATGTGGTTGGATCAGGATCATAACAAATGGATATATAGATAATCATTGACTTATCAAGGCAACAACGGCCACAATTTCCATCACTAAGAAATTCAATCGTAAAGTATAATATCACGGGATTGCATCCCTTAGCAAGGGCAATCCTGGCAGCTCCAGTTGTTGTCCTAAGTCCAGGACCACACATGTCATTAAGTGGGAAAAGATGAGAGTCCCAGTCAAACAGGTGCTAGCTGTGGGTGAGTATTGGGTATTTCTGATATAGGCAGACACGGTGGGGTGCCTCAGGCTGGGGCTCTGGAGTACACAGGGGTACATGGGTGCTGCAGGAGTGTCACATGCAGGCATTCTGGAGCATGGGCACATGCATGAGTGCTATGGGGGGAGGGGGTGCTGTGGACAGGCACTAGAGTGTATTATGGGAGCAATTTCTGACTTCCTGCCCACTTTCCCTTGACTTTGCTTGTGGAATGTCAGCAGGAAATGTTGATCATGTGACTGCGCTGGACATCAAGTGCCTGCCTCATGATCACATGACTACTGATCCACCGCAATGGTCAGAACAGTGAAGACTGGTCATAAAACCCCCTTATTCAGCCATATTTTAACTCTGAACAATTACTAAGTAAGTGGTTTCTCTTAGAATGACTATATCTTCACAAACACTTTGTTGAAAGTATAATTCTATTCAGTGCTCTACCTGCTGCACAAGGACATCTCCAATTTTCCTGATCACAAAATTTCTGTCACTTCCCTCCTGACTTGAGAGCTGTCGCCTTTCCTTCATCCTACAGAAGAACTGCTGGTGAAGTTCTAGCAGCTCATCTAAGCAAGGGAATATTTTGTCCACTGTGCTGTGGTCCAGCTGTAGTTCTTCTTTCATCCCTTTTCTGAATATTTTGGACATGATGAACAGGGTATGGATGTGGTGCACTTCTGTTTGCATTAGTTCTACATAAAAAAAAACCCCATAAAATTAAATAAGTCAGGTAGGTATATTTTACAGTAGATTCTCTTCTATATTTATTTTTATATATTGAAGATCCATTCCGAAATGAGGGATGCTATCAGGACATTAGGGAACACCTAAGGTCTGCAGAAGTATAAATGCATCTTTAGCAAGAAAACAAATTGAAAAGAGGAGATGGGGATTAAAGCCCACAGAATCTAAGTATACACTCAAAACTGTGATAAACTGCTTGGAACAAAATAACATGGAAAGAAAGAACAGAATGCAGCACTGGGGGGGGGGGAGTCATGGCTATCTGCCTGTAATCCTAAATAAAAGTGCTCTGCACTGTATCATTTATTCAGCATATTTTACCATTCTGTCCAAATACTCTTATTAGATGAGAGCCAGTTTGGTCTAGTGGTTAAGGCACTTTGATGTTTGATTAATTTGATTGTTTCTGACGTAGTGATTAAAGCACCAGGCTAGAAAAGACTGTGAGTTCTAGTCCTGCCTTAGTCATGAAAGTCAGCTAAATAACTTTGGTTCAGTCACTCTCTCTCAGCCCAGCCACCTCACAGATGTTGTTGTGGAGAAAATAAGAGGAGGAAGGATTAAATATGTTCACTGCTTTGAGTTATTTATAAGAAATGATAAAGGTGGGTTAAAAATGTCTTTTTTTAAAAGATCCATTAAGAATATTAAATAACAATTTATCAGATTACTGCACAATTGAATACAAATGGAGTATAGCTCCTCTCACTTTCTCAGAATGTTACAAAAACAAAAATAAAATATAAGTTCTGAAACTAGTGTGCATTTTTTTTAATTTTATTTCACTACTGATTCCAGCATATATTTTAGATTACAATTCCTCTTATCAAATCCTGCTGGTAGAATACAACACATCTAGTGAGCGCCAAATTAGAGAAGACTGTTTTATATTTTCACTTCCAACCATCTATATAGAAACACATACTATAGCAAACTAACCAAAGATTACATCTTGCCGCTTGATAACATCCTTTTCTTGTTGGTTACAAAACCAAGGCTCTACAACCAGACTCCAAGATTCTGCCTCAAATTCCAATGTATCAGTGCTGAGGTCATTCCATAAAGAGGCATCAACATCATCTATAGGAAAATAAAAGCCATTCTTAAACATAAAAAATAGGCAAGTTACACTCAGATACCAATTAAACAATTAAAATGTATTCCAGGATTGGTTTGTATGCTGATTTTTAATACTCCCAAGAAGTACCGGTACTAATGAATCTATGAATCTGGAGATATAGTTATGAATTTTTAATAATGTTTGCATCTGTATATCTTTTGTATAAAATCCATTTTTAAAAAATGGTAGCATTTAATGGGATGCACTTTACTTTAAAAATGGAGATCCCAAAATGAATAAGAATGTTATATTCTATTAAGGAAAAACTTAAGTGTCACGGAGTTTGCAAAAGGTTAATCTTGTTAAGAGGGAAAGAATATGATAAACCATATCCAGTTTCACTATTCTTTATCTGAAAATCTCTTTGGCATTGCTTGGAAACTTTTGCTGAGCACTTATGAAGGAACTAACACTTCATTCATTTGTTTCCTGCTCAAGAAACACATTAATCCTGTAGTACTGGCAAATGTACATTCAGTTTTAAAAAGACACTTTAAAGGAATACAATGATGGCACCTTTTAAAAATTTCCAACATTTTTAAGTATCTGAAAAAGAGTTTCAATCAGCTGTACAATGCTGATCTCTAAATTTTGAGCCATGTTTCTCATCATAACATGAACACCAATGAATCCTTTTTATTTTTTTTAATGTAGGGTAATTCAATATTGTGTTGTGGCCCGCCAGCTGCCAGCGGAACTGGTGGCAGACTCAGACGATGAAGAGGTTGGCGAGGAACTTGGGCCAGTTCTGGAGTCTGAGGAAGGCTCTGATGGATGCTCTGCGTCTGAGAGGCAGCTGCCTTTGGAGGCTGATATGAGTGAGGAGGAAGAACAGCTGGGGCCTGTTCCAGATGCATGTATGCGCAGAGCAGTTAGGAGAGGTGAACAACCAAGGACAAGGAGTCAACTCGGGAAACAAAGCACACGTGGACGCTGAATGGCCCCTCCCTGGCTGGGGAATAAATAGAAGGAAAGGGGAGTGGTTGTCGTAGGAGACAACAGTTCGTATTTCTGAAGATTTTGCTCATTGTATTTCGTGCCACAAAGACTGCTTGCCAGAATTTAATTTGCAGTCTTTCGGCTGGGAGCTCATGGCCTTGCGATTATCACAAGGAACTGATAAGGTCTGTTACTGCAGTTAACTCCTTGAACGACTATTGCCTGTACTTTTTGGTGGGTGAATGCAATTAATTCACAAGAGGTAAATAAAGAGGGGTTTTTCGTGACAAAAAGTCTGTTTCTTGCTTCTGCTAAGGCTGGGTCAGAACATATTGTTTGTTGATAATGTAATATTTTTTCGTGTGAATGGTATCACACTGAGTTCCCAGTTTACCTTCAATTATAAAAGATTCAACAGACGAAGCAGACCCTAAGGTTTGCAGCAGCTCTTCAGAGTGTGACCTAGATCTCCAACTGCTGGTATTAGTATCTGGCTCCAGTGAGGACATACTCTTCCTATGGATAAAAAAAATCATAGAAATATAGTGTTTCGCGTGGAAAGATTTTTTTAAACTGAGAGACATCAGAGACCGCTGTCTACCTTTCAGAAGTGGTACTTGGAACGCTTCTGGATAAGGAGTGTTGTTGCTGTAATGCTTCCTTTTTCATAAGGGATACTCCAATGGGAATTGTGGTAGAAGGCAGAGTTGCCAAGAATGCTGGCTGTGAAGTATCTCTGAATGATAGATCTGGAAAATCAAAAATATGGTATTACATTTTAGCAATGTATTCCATCCATGTGTTAGAGACACAATATGCCGAAAATCCCGAAAATCAGGAGGAGTCTAGTAGCACCTAACAAATTATATTAAAAGCCATAAACTTTTGTGAACTAAAGCTCACTTCATGAGATGCATGAAATATCCCAGGATCAGGTTCATCTCAGAAATATTGGAGAATAACTGCCAATCTATTTAAACAATATTGTCTTTGACAATCAAATGTATGACTGTACAGCTGCTTCCTATATTCCTCCAGTAAATAGCTAAGATAATAAAAAATGTTTTTACTCACTCATTGTATCCTTTGATTGGTATCATTCATAACATAACATAAACTGCCTTTGCAGCCACATTCTAAATCTAATATATTAATAACTGTCCCACTGAATTTAATATGATTTATATATAAGTAGACATATATCAAATTGAAATATAACTGAAAAGTCTTTTAATACAGAGCATGGATAATTATTTCTCAAAATGAAATATTATTTGCAAATATTATTGTAACACTGCAATATTTTAGATTTATGAAAAGAAAATTTTTCCTACCTCTATCTGTGATTACTAAAACATATTTCATAGCTCCAATTTCAGCATTCAATTTCACAGTTTTTAAAATTGCTTTAATACTTCTATCAACTTCCACAAATGTCAGATTATCTGAAGAGTTCATATAGTTGTTCAAAAAGATTAAACAGTATTTTAAAATTCAAAGTTTGATTGTAATCTGTAATCTGGTTCAATCAAAATTGGAGGGAAAGACCAATTTTCCAAGTCTTAATTTAGAGCAAAAATACATAATGAGCTGAGGGCCATCACTAGTCTCTGAATTGCATATTACAAACCACACCTTAAAAATGAAGGAAGTCAGGGCCAAAACTAAATCTGATTTAAAATAAATTAAACTTAAATGCCATTAAAAGTCTTAATATGATTATTTTAGGTATATTTAATAATTTCATCTTTCTGCCACATTAAAAACAACAAGAACTTTTGAGATGATTTAGAATGAATGAGCTGGAAGGGACCTTCGAGGTCTTCTAGTCCAGCCCCCTGCTCAAGCAGCAGAAACTATACTATTTCAGATAAGTGACTGTCTAGAATCTTCTTAGAAACATCCAGTGATGGAGTGCCCACGGTTTCTGGAGGCAAGCTGTTTCACTGGTTAATTGTCCTCACTGTTAGGAAGTTTCTCCTTAATTCCAGGTTGCTTCTCTCTTTGATTAGTTTCCAACCATTGTTTCTTGTCCTGCCCTCTGGTGCTTTGGAGAATAATTTGACCCCCTCTTCTTTGTGGCAGCCTCTCAACTACTTTAGATTACAAGGGTCACACCAAATAGTTGGAAGGTTACATGTGGCCCAATAAATAGGGTCATAGATTGGGTATTTCTGCTTTTAATGTTTGTTTAACTTAACTAATTTAACTATTGAATGTATGCTGTCAGAAGTTATGGTAAAACTATTGTATGAAGGAAAATCTTGGAGTTGATAGTGAAGCAAGTTAAAAATATTGGATTAAGTGAATGCGTTCAGTTCATTCTGAGAAGTGTACTACGTACTACTCATGGAAAGACCAAGAGATAGTGGAGACCCATAAAGAAGATGAAAGGATGGAGGGAATCTTTGCTAATGTTTGTTTGCAGCTCTCCAAACTATCTCTTCCTCTAAAATAAAGGAATCAGATATTCAAAGACAGCTTTGTTTATGAGCTAAGAAAGGCAGTAATGGAAAGGGAAAAATCAACAAAAGCTGTCCATTCTCCCAAAGACAGCCACTAATAATAACAAAACATGAAACATAACAGAAGAAAAACAATTTACACTTCTTATCTTTCTTACTCTTTAACTTACTTGTCTGGACAGTTTGTATCTTGTTCTTAACATAACTTCTATCTTGCAATTTCTGGTAAAGAAGAATGTTTTAATTAATATGAATTTTATTAAATACATTAAATATAAAGTTTATTTAATTGGTTAAATAAATAAGAGATGATTTAACATTTCTACGCATATGTGATCATATTTTATTAAAATATTTTATATTGACCTATGATGCTCCATTTTTCACATAACATCACATATCACATAATAGTGAGGTTGCAAATTGTTAGAATTTTGCTAATGTACCAGGCACAATAATTAGTATAAATCATTATGTATTTTAGAATTTTTGACAGGCATTTTTAAAAACTAATACTGTTGGGAAAAACCAATAATATTGAACTGATGCTATTAATTATGTCATTCTAACTGATGTACACTAAGGGGCGCTAATCCTCTTTATCCTACCTGATAATATAAACAGCCTCTGGATTTAACAAAACAGGAAGATGATGCTATTCATACCTTTGTTCCATTGCAATTTGAATTCTCAGTTTATTATGCTCTTGCAATGATTTTGAAGCGGCTACTTCACTAGTCTAATGTACAGTCACCCGAGAAGCCAATTCCAAATCCCCAAAGGCAGTCAAATCATCCGCCCAAACACACACCCTTTCTCAAGAATTAATCGGGATATGAAGAGAGACAGAGACAAAAAAAGATCGGGCAAGTCTGAGTCATGGACAAGGCAAAATTGTGAACAAATTCCTGTGACTGTTTATTTATCACGACCTATGAACCAAAATCCCATGTTCATTTCTTCCAGAGAAAATCAAAATTCAGGATAAAAAGAATGGCTTCCAAGTTTGCAATAAGCTAGCATTCCTCTTTTCCACTTCATGCAGAAAAACCATTGGTCTAATTTTTTAGTTGGTCCCACATGGCAAAAGGTAGTGACAACTAATTAGTAGTGTACATACTAGTCACATAACTAGCAAGTCATAGTAAGCAAACATAAAAAAGGACAAGTCATTGTAATAAGGAAGCGTAAACAAAAAGAGTGAAACAAAATGACCTTCAGTGTAGAAACAAAGCAACAAACCTACTAAGCAAAAGAGTTTAGGAAAATATAAACGTTAGTTACTCTTACTGTATCTATTTGTAATGATTTTATTACCACAACTAATGCCTTGGGTTTTTTTTGTCTGTAGGTCAACAATAGTTACTCATTTGAAATGCTTAGCTTAAATTATTACTCTAGTTAGCATAAAACTACAGGTAATCCTTGCTTAACGTCCACTCATTCTGTGATTGTTCGAAGTTCAACAATTATTCGAAGCTACGACGGTGCTGAACAAGTGGGACTAACAAGTCCTCGTGGTTGGAGCAATTGTTGTGTACCCATAATCATGTAGCTGCAGCACTTGGCAATCAGCTCACCATTATGACCTTGCAACAAGGAGCGCGCATAAGTGCACCATCGTGCACCATCCTGCCTACTGTCCCTGTCCTAATGTCCCCATTTATTTGTATCCATTTGATGTATTCATAAACATGTTTATACTTATATCTGTTATCTTATACATGCTTGACAAAAAATAAATAAATAAAAACATTGCGCAATCATATGGTTGCCATTTGTGACCTTCACTGCTGGCTTCTGATAAACAAAGTCAATGAGGAAATCAGCAGAAAGTCACAAATGGTGATCACATAATTGTGGAATGCTGTGACCGTCCATGATTTGCCTAATGACGGTAGCTGGGACTGCCAGAACTTCTGCCATAAGTTGGCATGGTGGCAATTGCTTAGTGGTGGAGTTTTAGTCCCAATTACCATTGTTAAGTGAGGACTACCTGTACACCCAATAAAATATAAACTTCTTGATACATTACACTCTAAAACAACAAAATGAAAAAGAAACAGTGTAACAGTGAGCAATGACATCCCCAAATATTCACTTTAAAACTTACTTTTGTACACGCAGGAGCACAGTCCTTACAACTTCTATGCACAATTGCATTGCAATCTGCAAGGAAGCAAAAAAAGGTTCTCTCAATTGCAATCTCAGTTTTAAAATGTTCAACTTTCATCTAGAAGTAATCCTTGTCCTAATGTTTTCCAGCTGTGATGACTGGTTCCTTCAAAAGGGTTGGAAAAGTTATATAAATTGGCAAAGACCCAGCTAATTTTCACTGAAAGGATAAAAAGTACAGTATGTCTTGGATCTTAGGCCAAAACCACGCATCATACAGAACAGGAGGTTGCCACCAAGAAAACAACCCCATCTACGTTTATATTATGAGAATCAATTATTCTCAAGCATTACCCTGAGAATCAAACTAGATGAAATTTACTGATCGATTGATTTCAATTTGTTATAGCCGCCCAGCTCAACAGTCTGGCCGGCTTACAAAATTAAAAAAAAAAAAACTGTTGAAAACATAAACTCTGACACCTCAGACTAAAACATAACAGTACAAGCCTGATAAGGACCATGCAAATAAATTAATCCCAGGCAGGGACCAAAGCCAAATCTTAAGGGCTTTCCAAAACCCCTGGCAAGATACCACCAGCCATATCTCAGGCGGGAATGGGACAACTTGCCACAGCCAACTTGCTGCGGCCAACTCACCATGGCCAACTTGCCACAGCCAACTTGCTGTGGCCAACTCACCATGGCCAACTCACCATGGCCAACTCGTCGCAACCAACTTATCACAGCCAACTCGCTGCGGGACAATGTAACAATTCTATTTAATTATTTTAAATAAATAAAAATATTTTAATTTTTGCCATTCACATTTTATTCTTTTCCTCCTTTTGCATCATTTCTTTAATGATTCTATTCCACCATTTCTTTGATATAGTGTAACTTGTGTCCCGCAGCAAGTTGTCCTGTGGCGATATGGCCATGGCAAGTTGTCCTGCAGTGAGTTGGCCGTGGCAAGCTGGCTGTGGCAAGTTAGCCGTGGTGAGTTGGCTGTGGCAAGTTGGTCATGGCGAGTTGCCTGTGGCGAATTGTCATAGACCCTATCTCGGGCAGGGGCTATGACAGAGAAGACATGCTTCCCTTAGTCCCACAGCATTTGATAAAGGGGAACTGGAATGTATCCACTCTGCCCGAACATACCAAGTAGGTGGAAACAATTGGAGAAAGGTGACTCCTCAGATATGCCATGACTTGGAAAAAGGTCTGTCTGTTTACATTCCCATCAGCCCCAACTATGTTCAGACTGAGTGATCCATGGTTGAGAAGGCAGAGAACCATGAATGAACTACACTAAATCTCCTCAAGCTCTTTTTCTTTCAAACTCTGGGCTCACTTCATCTATTGGAACTAATCAGGAGGAATAAAAATAAATGCAGGCTTAGGCCAGAAGAAGGGATGGGGATGGAACTGATTTTTTGAGAGTCTTTCACCAGTGTTCACCTTATAATTTCTAAACCGATCTCTCTGGCTTCATTTTGTGGAATAGCTAAAAGAAAACATTTACAACTCTTAAGTTTACTTTGGAGATATATAAAGATGAAATTGATTTAAGGGAGCATCTAATACAAAACTATGTAAACCCAGCAACTGTTCAAGGCAGAAGTAACATTAGATGTTTAATATGCTAATTTGTTAATATGGCTTTATCGTGTTGGTCACACCTAATTAAGAGATCACTATAGTTCAGTGATGGCGAACCTTTTTTGGCTCGGGTGCCAAAAGGGTGCGCGCGCGTGTGATAGTGTAGACGCAGGTGCCCACACCCATAATGCAATGCCCTCCCCCCATGCATGCGCACAACCCCCGCGCTGCCCCCCCCGCGCATGCGCACAAGCCTCACTGAAGTTGTGAAGCTGCCCTACTACTTACCTTCAGATAGTTGCAGCCAGGCCTCCCATACCCCCGCCCATTTCTTCTGCAGCCAGCAAGGGTTTTCTGAAGGCCTCTGTAGCCGATAACAGAGCTCCGGATCGATCTGGAGCTCTGTTATTGGCTGCAGAGGCCTTCAGAAAAGCCTTGCTGGCTGCAGAAGAAATGGGCCGAGGTGTGGGAGGCCTGGCTGCAACTGTCCAAAGCCAAAGAAGTTCCTGAAGACCTCTGACAGCGAAAAGGAGGCTGGGGGTGACGCACACAAGTGAACTTCCGGTTGGGCCGTTTTTCGCCGTCCCCAGGCTTCAGGAGGCTTTCCTGAAGCCTGGAGAGAGCAAAAACTGCCAAAAAGAAGGCCAAAAATCAGCTGGCACCTCGCGTGCCCTCAGATATGGCTATGCGTGCCACCTGTGGCACGCGTGCCATAGGCTCGCCATCACTGCTATAGCTTGTGGGGTAATAATCTGATGGGTTTGTGGGAGGAGTTCCAAATTCAGGCTCCAACAGCTCAGAACTAGAAATGTTCTTCCTAAAGGCACGACAAACTGCTGCTAGTCAATATAAACATAATAAAGTCTCCAATGTGCCTATGGATGAATCCTGAGATTTAGTACCTATGATACAAACACTGTATCTTGAACTAAGCAAATTATTCTCAAATCAAGAAATAGAATTGAATCTATATTTAGTCATGTTTCGAGTAATCCCACAAAAATCTTACTTAAGTTAAGAAACTTGTACATTAGTTAAGGGACTTAAGTAAGTTGTGGTTCTGGGTCTATGATCTGTTCTAAGTTTGGAACCAATCTACAAATACAAGCAACTTTCTACAACAGAGTTGGGGAAAGCAACTTCTATGAACACAAAGTATAGTTACTTACAAGAACACTGTAATGATTCTTTCCCCAAAAGTGGTTTCTCACATGTGAAACATGGCATTACTCCAGCATACGATCCAGAAACAAAGTGATGTCTGTTAGCTTTCTCTTTTTCTTTGGCATCTTTGTTTTTTGCCTTAATAACCAAAATGGAAATTACAAATAAATACAAATTTAGTTTGCAGAGTGATACAGCATCAATATCTCCAGAAGCAGTCAACTACCCCACTCAAAAGAAGCAATGAATAATCTTTTCATTCCTCTCCATTTTGTAGAACAATATTCCATAGAAATCATATTCTTACATGTTTATATAAACCATAGTAGAATAACCTCATTCAAATAACATTTGGTCTAAAGCACCAGATTAGAAACAAGGAGATTATGAATTGTAGTCCCGGCCTTAGGCATGAAAGCCAGTCATACTCTCTCAGCCCAACTCATAAGGTTGTGGTGGGGAAAAGAGGAAGACAAGGAAGAAGTATGGTTGCCACCATGGGTTATTTTTAAAAACAATAAAGACAGGATAAAAAAATATAAACAAAATAAAATAAAATAAATAATAATCTTTACTTTTGGAAATGCAGAATATTGTAACAAAAGGGAAACAAAACTGGATAATCACCGAAAATGAGGTCAGCACTTTCTGAAGGCTATATCATTGAGGGATATAGGGATCATCTTAAGATAATTCTGAATATCTTCATATCCGCATGATTACACAGGACTATGTATGACACTTTTTCCAAAGTAAGAGTTTGTAAAAATCACAATGGAACCAAAACAGCAGCAGATTGGAAAAATATTGACATGAACCAATTTTTGAAAATGTTCCCAAACTGTCCCAAAATCAGAAGGGAAATATTTAGCACAAATTAAAAAACAACAACACACACCTCTGATTTTGCTCCTTTTATCAAATTCTGTCCCTTTTCCCCTTTAATTATTTAGCCTACCATTTTCAGACAATTGAATGATAAATCCCAAATTAACATAGAGGATATCATCATTTCACTGTAGGTCAATGGTTCTCCCGTGTTTGTTTGTTTGTTTTTAAATCTCTTGCAACTGGAAAATGTTTTCTATTCAGTATGTCCAAAGAAATATTTCTCATTGTCAAGTTATAAAATATTCATAAGAATTGTATTTTAGTGTACATCTTTTAATTGCAAGCACAATTTAGCACTCATAATATTTAAGATTATTTTTTGTTTTTGTTTTGGTGGGGTGTTTTGTTTTGTTTTCCATAGTGCATTGATCACAAATTACCTTAGACTTATTTCGTGTACTGGCCATTCTATTCATTAGAAAACTGAATGTTCGGCTAACTTTATATTTTTCAGATTCTGATTTTGTTGGTATTATGTACTTATCCCATTCTTCTTCTTGAATCCTAAAAATATACCAGGAAATATCTTAACATCTTACAAAGTAAAAATGTATAATTAATAAAATATGTGACATTATAGAAGTCATAAAATACAAAAAATAAATATCTGCATTCTTATATCTTATTTAAATATGGAACAATTTCAGTATACATGCATTTCTGCATTTTATCCAGCCATCATTGCAAGTTAATTTCAAGTAGCATATCTGATTGATGCTGAAATTCTTACATTTTTCAAGTAAACAGCATCTATTTGGCAATTATTACACACACACACACCATACCTTTTTTCTGACTGTTCATGCAAGCTGAATGCGTGTGATTCTATAAAAAAAATTAATGTTTAAAATAATTTTAGCAGTCAGTAATTGTTGACAGCATAAAATTTCCATTTAAAAATTCATTTGTATTCATTCCATTTAAAAATTACTATTGTATACTAACATCCCTGAAGTAATAGTAATAATAATAATAAAAGCTGAAAGATTATGGCATAAACTCACTGTTTATGTGTTCCCAATGGTTATTGACACATCAAGTGCCATACTAAAAAACTTGGACAGACTTAGAAAATATATGTATTGACAGAATTTCCCTCTTTCAATTACAAAAGGCCACAAGTTTGAATGCACACATATATATATACTACACCGATACATCACAACGTCCTAGAACTGGCAGCTGTAATTTCACATGTTAGGGTATGTATATTATAATAATAAATTGCAGAAGGCAGCTTATATCCTGCAACAACACCTTTAATATTATTAAACATCTGCCTAGCAGTGGTGGGATTCAAATTTTTTTACTACCGGTTCTGTGGGCGTGGCTTGGTGGGCATAGTGTGGCTTCGTGGCCATGGCTTGGTAGGCTTGGCAGAGGAAGGATACTGTAAAATCTCCATTCCCTCCCCACTCCAGGGAAGGATACTGCAAAATCCCCATTTCCTCCCGATCAGCTGGGACTCGGGAGGCAGAGAATAGATGGGGCGGGGCGAGTCAGAAGTGGTATTTACCGGTTCTCCGAACTACTCAAAATGTCCGCTACCGGTTCTCCAGAACTGGTCAGAACCTGCTGAATACCACCTCTGCTGCCTAGCCCATGTTCTCAAGGACTCAACAGGTGGGCAAAAATGCCAAATCCTGGATGACTTTGTGACCAATCATAATAATATCAATATCCATCTTTAGCCACAGAAATTAGTTTTCTCTTCCCAGGCTAAATTACCACATTATTATCGTGGGGGAAATTGGGACCATCTATGCTGTCTTTGCTCCTGAACAAAAGTAATCATATAAATTTAATAAGCAAATATTCTTCCTTTTCCAAAACCTCAGTAAGATACTGTATAACTAAACTGTACAAAAATGCAAGATGCACATTATAGGGAGAAAATTTAATGCATCCTTTCATCCTGCCCATCTTCACACATCCATAGTTAGATATAAACTTGATTTAGAAAAAGGTGGGGTATGTGTGAGTATGGTAATTTGAATCTTGCAACTTAGAAAAAAGATTTCCTCTTATATGAAAAGTATACTAAATACCCTACTCTAAAGTTAATTTGAGATTGAATAAACCATGCTAACTAGCTCTAAAAATATAAGAATATTAAAATATCAATGCTCACCATCATTTGAATCACATTGAATAAATTCCTGGGAACACTGTGGTTTGCCTAATAAGACTTTGGGTGAAGTATAAGAATATGAACGAGAACGAATTCCCGAAAGTAGAGATTCCTAAACATATAAAACAAACAGCATATTTTGAAATTTTCCTATCTCTTTCTTAGTTTTTACAAAAGTTTTAATTGCAAAACTAGATGACGATTGTCTCTTACAGAAAATTCCTTTTACTAAAATTTACTGGTAAATTCCAAATGTTTAAAAAAAATAATACTATGGCATTTTGGGGAAAATGTAAGTGTAAATAAGTTATCCCATCAGTTAAATAATTGTTATTAATTTTATGGAAAATAACAACAATACCTTGGACTGTAAATTGCTGGATAAAGGAAGAGATTCAGCTCTGTTCATGCTGCCGTCCATTCTAGTGGTGGGCTCTGAAGCACTTAATCGCTCCCTATCACTAGGCAAAATCACAGAAGAATTGTAGGATACTGAAGAATAGCAGTTATGGGATCTTTCATCTCCATTGTCAACATCCAAGTCATCAAGACTGGAACTGGGAGCAAAGGAACACAAACATACAATAATTTACTAGAGTAGTTTACAGTAGTTATACACAATAAGTAAAGTGTATTGTCCTTTCATCCACTCTACCTTAACCTTAACCATAGTTAAAATAGCTGAAAAAAATCTAAGAAATTAGAGGTATGTCTTAGGAAAAGGGAAGCATTTCCCTGAATGTCAAAGTATAACCTTTTTGGTCAAAAATCAACAATATATCAGCAAACACATCACAAAGCTCACATTTACTGTGGCCGAATGAATTCAGAAACAGAAAAACAGTGATGGGAAATTTTAAATATGTTTCTCTGAGTAGGGAAGAGGGCAATGAAGGGAGAACATTCTGTAAAAGTCATTCTTGATCACTTTTGCTTAGTTATGTTTTCAGAAAGCAGATAAAAGAATGTCAGAACCAACATGATGCGCTTTTGCAGAACAGATATATGAAAAGTTTTGGAACCCTATCCAACATATTCCTTTCCAAACCCATGCAACCCATATTTATTTTATAGGACAAACACACATATGAAAAGAGTTACTGTTTTTATAACAATGCAATCAAAAGCTATCACACACCTTCGTTTTTTAATAAAGGGATAACGATGATTCCGTACATTACTAAGACCATGTGTCTTCTTTAATGGCATGTAAGAACCTGAAGTATCCAAGCTAGGTATCATAAATGATGATAGATTTTTGTTGCTTGAAATATTTCCCAACACTTCTGGATCTTTACTTGAATCTGTGTTAGTTTCAGAAGTACTCTGGCTGTTATTAATGTATTTGACACCAGTATCTTCCAACTAAAGTATGGAAATAAAATTATTAATGTTAAATACAAAACAATGTAAAATGATGTAAAACAAATTCAGCTGTTAGAACCATCAAGAGATATTAATATCCCAACAGAAAAAGTTCAGTGGGATCAGGAACCCAGTGATGGAAGAATATACTCTCAGTGCTATGCTCCAAGAATTCATTCAATATCTATAATGATATTATCAGGTATCAAAATGAAATAAAAATATCTGCAAGAAGGAAGCATAGCAATTCCGCAGAAAGCAAACACCAGATAGCATAGGTACCGTATTTTTCGGACTATAAGACGCACCGGTGTATAAGACGCACCAAGATTTTGAAGAGATAAGTAAGAAAAAAAAAGTTTTGCCCTCCCCCAGCCCCCAGGATCACTCTGCAGACCTCCCAAACCCTCTGTACACCCCGTTTTTGTGAAAAACGGGCCATTTTTTTGCCCATTTTTCGCAAAAACTGGGGCGTTTTTGCCCTCCCCCACCCCCAGGAGCACTCTGCAGACCTCCCAAACCCTCTGCGCACCCTGTTTTTGTGAAAAACGGGGACGTTTTTGCCCTCCCCCAGCCCCCAGGAGCACACTGCAGACCTCCCAAACCCTCTGCGCACCCCGTTTTTGTGAAAAATGGGCCGTTTTTCACAAAAATGGGGGCGCTTTTGCCCTCCCCCAGCCTCCAGGAGCACGCTACAGACCTCCCAAACCATCTGCGCACCCGTTTTCGCGTGGGATGGGGCTTTGGGAGGCCAAAAGTGGCTGTATTTGGTGTATAAGACGCACCAAATTTCCACCCTCTTTTAGGGGGGGGGGAAGTGCATCTTATACTCCGAAAAATACAGTAAGTAAAAACTAATTTTTTATATTATTGTTGTTATATCAAACCTAAAAATTTTAAATACAATCTATGTCTATTTAACATTTACATTTATTTAGTGTAGTCTCCCACACTAATTGTAAGATGAACTAAACTCCATGGACAAGGATTCCTATTATTCTATAATAGGGAAGAAGAAATGCGGTCTTCTGGAGGATGCTGAACAGCAACTCCAACCTCATCACTGGCTTTCCCAATAGTACTACTGAAAATTGTGATCCATCAACATCTGGAGTGACAAATCTGGCCCAGGAGAGAGGGGGGGATATGTGCATGAGACCATAAAAGAGGTAAGAGAGAACAGCGTTTTAGTCCAGAAACTTTTTTTTTTAAGTATCAATACTATACAAGCTTGAGAAAAAGCATAGTCCACAAACTGTTGTAGAATTATGAAAAGCTCCTCTAAAATTAGTGAGACTTCATCAGTTAATTTTTGGCCAACACATTTTTATTTGTGTGTGTGTGTGTGTGTGTGTGTGTGTGTGTGTGTGTGTGTGTGTGTGTGTGTGTGTGTGTGTGTGTGTATTAACACGCTTAGGTCATAAATGATAAACATTTCCCTTATTGCTTCCCCTTGAAATAAAATAAACAAATACTAATTGTGCAATTCATTACTTGATATAATCACATACTTTCAATAGCCATACGTAACTAATCTCAGTATATACCTGTCAGTCTTACCTGATCTACTACCATGCGGTTTGCATATACTTCATCATTTCCATTTAGCATAGCAGAAAGTTTGGCTGCAGCAAAGAAGGTGGAAGGATTTGGTCTTCTCCTGCAAGCTTCAAATGGGGAATATTGCTCAGCTGGAATAAAATAATAGAAAAATTTATTTTTTGCATGGTAATTCAGAAGAAAAATATAATTTTGATGAAATTATTCATGTTTTTGTCTCATGAGTAGAACAACTGAAATAAGAGGAGTTATCAGTCCATTTTTTCTTCCACCTCTTCTCATTGTTGTTGTCATACTCAGGCTTCTAAAGTCATTCTAGTACTCATGGAACATCATGGCCTCCAGATACACTATTGGTCATTGCTGGTTTAGAATTCTAGGAGTTGTAATCCCATCATATTTCAAGACTGGGAAATTAGATAAAGAAGAAAGAATGAATTATTCCTAGAATTAGCTATGTATGAAGTTTAAAACAGTGATGGGCAACTTACAGCCCTTCTTGACTATAGTTTGTAGCCATCTAGTGTTGGTAGACAACTACTGTATATTTTTTATTGATTGATTGATTGAATTTATTTGCCACCTATCTCATATCTAAAAGACTCTGGGCTCTATGTCTTGAAAGAGTAAAACCATAGTTTAAAAGTAAACTGAGCTATCTACTTTGTAACCCTTAGCTAGCCAATGGTCACCAAAATACTGCTCATTTGTCCTATCTTTCTAGCTCCAACTTTTCCAATAAGAATCAACTATTACAAATAATAGCATGAAAGGTTCCTTATCATCTCAATCACATAAGAGGAAGGCTGTCATTATAATTACTGTCCTCAATGAATCTATAAATATGGGCATAATAAAGCAGTGTTTCTCACATAACCCCATATCTGGGTCTACTAGTTCTGGGACGGAGGGAGGATTACATGATTTTTCTATTTTTTTTTTTAAAGATCAAATGAGATTTTTAAAAACAGGAAGAATCTGACCAGCAGTTTTTTTCAAACTAAATGAGTTCCACAAGAGCTACAAGTTCTGATTCTGGTGGACCTACTCAGCTTCCTCTATTCCCTTATCGGTGCAACACAATGTTTTTGCTGGACTAAGATTGTTTCCAGGATATGCTATGAATTTTGGTTAGTTGTTTCTCCTTGAACTTGGCTCTCCCACATTCTCTGCATGACCCATTGCAATTATGCCAAGTTGCGAAGAAGATTCAATAATGCAACAGGTGTCTCAGCTGCTTATTATTTTTTAATGTTTCTACTATAACATTTTAAAATGGGCTTGAAGACAGCAGGTAGAATCATTTGAGAGAGAAAGAAAAGGAAGTAAAATATTAAGTACTGAAATCTCAGTGTATCCTACATTGCCTGCCAACACATTTGTTTCCTCATAGTTTATTCATTCAGGATATAATCTGTCCAAATAAACAAGGAGCTAACCGAACTGAATAATGAAAACATTGTTTTATTGTAGCAGAAATTAGAGGTTATCAACTAGTCAATAGTATTAAATAAATGAAATCAACCCTTGGACTGGAAGACAGGAGGATTAACTCTTTCTCCAAAGTTCTTTCCTGAAAGGGTGTTAATACTCCTAATAGTTCTATGAGGAGAAATATGCATAGCTCTACCCATCTCTCTCATCTCTTTTAATCCTACTGAATGGCATAGGCCCTTATTAACACTGATCACTGAGAAGTTTGTGAATAATTTTATGAAATTGTTTAGGATTATATGCATAATATATGCACACACACATATTTTAAAAGAATTAAGAACACAATGATACACTTTAATACCAAGATTAATGCATACAAATAATGGAATTTAGTAACCTTGTACTGATATATCTTGCATTAAAAAAAATAAAATTAAAGAGTCCATTCAAATTCATGTTCACCTGACATTTTTATCTGCTGTTTTCAAATAGCAAAATGTTTTAACACATAAAAAATAAACAGAATTCATTACCATCTTTTTACTTTTTTAATTTTAACATGGCCGATCTAGTAACCTAAAATGATAAACTAGTCAACTGAAACACCATTTATTTATTTATTTTAGAAAATATGTACTGTATGGTTGTTCATCTTACATGCCATAACTTTGAGCAATCACAGAAACAACAAAAATACATAAAATAAGTAAAAAATACAACAATCCAAAACAGAAACAGCATCTTCCAGCATCACTCTGCAACAACACTAACAAGAATCACAGGGTTTCAGATTCACCCTATTCCAGTGCCCTGGGGGAAGAACCAGCTTTTTAAGGCCTTCTGGAAGGCTAGAAGGGGGCTAGAACCCTTCTAATTAATTAGTTAATTAGTTAATAAGGCTCATGCAGCAACTGTATAATATAGGCAAAGCAAGGGGCATCCAAAACTATGCATACCACTGTATTTGGGTTTAGCTGTAATTTCTCAAATTATTTGATTTCTGTAGCCACCTATCTCAATAAGTGACTCTAGCAGCATAATTTCTAGATGGTCTTCAAGGGCAACCCTATGAACAACACATTACAGTAATCCAATCAGGAACTAATGCAGTCCAGGAACTGGCACAACCAATGCACAAAATGGCTCTGCGCAAAGTGCCCTGCCTGGCCATGGCTGTCACCTGCTGAGAACCAGTTCTGCCTGGGAATTGCTACCATGTCAAGAATCAGAACTGACACCACTCTGGATCTGTGCCGGGGTGGCGGGAAAGCCATTTTTTCTTGTTAACATTGAGCCAGAGCTGTTTTTTGTTATCCAGGCCATCACAAACTCTAGGCACAGGGTCAGCAACTAAGCAGCACCTCCTGGTCAGCCAGGAGTAGAAATGTATAGCTGGTTATCATCAGCATGCTGATACCACAATGCAATGAATTACCTCCCCCAGTAGTTTCATGTAAATATTGCACTGTCTGAAATTTAAAAAAAAGAATTTCAGTAGAATGTTAGCAGAAATGTTCTGATGGTTAGCGCTGTAAACAATAGAGCAATCTAATGGAATAAATTGTAATTGATAGAGAAGGAGATTGGGTTAGATGACCTGTAAGGTTTCTTCCATCTGATACGCTGTATAAGATGACTGATATTACAAAAAGATGATTAAAACCATCATATCAGATGGAGTATAGAAATAACATCATTAATGGTTCTCTTAGAAGAGCGATGATGGAGTTAATAAGCAAGCTGTACTAAAAGCTGTAGTAAATCGAGAGTCTGGAAATGAAGGGCCTGCATTTTTCTTTACTTCATGTGTAATTATTAATTTTAAAAGCTATTAACATGCCATAGTGACAGACATCTCTCCCTCGTAAGACCAAAATCTCGCCTTATTGTTAGCCAAAACAAAGTCAGATTTAGAGATTAAAATACTGCCACACCAGATAAGGATTCTTCAGTGCTTCACCAGATTACAGACAAGTCCATAGGGTGAATTATCTAGAGCAGTGATGGTGAACCTTTTCGGCACTGAGTGCCCAAACCGGAACGCGCGAGCGCATGCCAGAAACCCGAAGACCGGGCACTGGAAACCAGAAGAACAGCTGGCGACAGCACACGTGCCCACAGAGAGGGCTCTGTGTGCCACCTCTGGCACGCATGCCATAGGTTCGCCATCACAGATCTAGAGGCTATATTATTTATGTCTTAATGGAAATTAAAAATTGGCAGTCTACTTGTATTTGAACAAATGCCATATAATGACTTCACTATCTGCCCACATTAAAATAATGTCAGTATTTCTTTGCTTCCCTAAATTTATCACACTTCTATACAAGGATTCTATGCTAGTCAGAAACCTCCATGTTCCTCTGATGGCTTGAAAGGCCGAACTGCTTTATTTTCAGCTCAGCTGCAGTACAGCTGCAGGTAGTGAAACTGGTCTGTGAGAAAGAGCTCCGTTTTGTCATTGCTGGACTGAACTGGAATGTGAGAATGAGCTTGGAAGATTGGGGGGCGGGGGGGAGGGTAGAGAGGATTTGAGAAGGTGCCTAGGGATCAAATAAAAGGGGGAGGAACCTGCAACTGAGTAATAAGAGGAAGAAACATATAAAGGGACTTCCCTAACATACAAGAAATGGTGGGAGATTTGTACTTTCAGACTTCCAAGTTTCTGTTACTGTACAATAAAGTAGAATTAGTTCATCTTGTGTTTCCTTCTGATCTACTTGGAAGACTTTCAGGGAAATTCCTGCCTCTTCCCATGTTAGCCTTTTGAGGTAATCCAGATAAGAAGCATAATCTTGAGTACTACCCTCCATGTTTATTCTACATTAACAGAATGTTGCAAGACCAAAAGTATTTCTCCCCTGCTCTCTTTTTACTCTCAGAAAACTAGGGAGAGTCACTTCTGAAATGCTTCCCTCTCCTTCTGTGGCCTGAGAAATCTTCTCCACACCTAGTCTGGTCCACAGGCCTTCCTCATAACCCCCAAGGTTATTCTCGTATGCTATTACACCCCATCCCCACCAGTTATAAGAAAAATGCTAACTTGAAGCTTTCAATCTCTTTCTCATTATTGCCAATCAGATTGGCCAATATTAAACCTTATACATAGTTTTGTTGGTTTTCAAACAAGCCAGAATATAAAAGATCAAGCTGCTTTATTTCTCTTTTTGGCCAGAGTGAGGGAGCTGAGATTACTTTTTTCTAGCATTCTTGTTCTGTGGCTATAAGGAGTAAAAATGGTGGTACCATATGACTGTTAATACA
Organism: Thermophis baileyi; assembly: GCA_003457575.1. NCBI lineage: Eukaryota > Metazoa > Chordata > Lepidosauria > Squamata > Dipsadidae > Thermophis > Thermophis baileyi. The sequence goes on from QLTV01001146.1 coordinate 1,142,185, forward strand.
AGTTAATATATTTTCTAAACCTCTGCATTATCCTACAATTGAGATCTATCAAAATATTCTTTGAGGGAAAGTTGATAGCCTGTGATTCTTAACTGCAAAACTGATTTGGTCAGAATACTACTAATACTAATACCAATACTAACATTGGCTGACTGGGTGACCAACCATAATAATGTCTGCCTATCCAAGACTAGGTGGATAAAAATGCCAAATCCAGTCTAAACATCCGACTGACTCTGTGATGAACCACAATAATAGCATTTGATAGATTATACCTGCCCTGCAGACATTGTGGTAGAGGTTTACTTCAAGTCAAACAAACTATTGAAGAAGAAAAGCATGAATTGGCTGATTACATAAAAGACAGACAAGAACAAGCACTAATGCAAATTAAAAATTAGAACTTACTGAATGTGCAGGAAACAAAACAGGAATATGGAAATGTAATAAAAAGAACAGAATGCTGGCAAAGAAAAGAATTACAATTTCTACAAAAGATCAAGGGGAGTCAATACTGTTTTAAAAAATTGAAGTTATGGTGGTCCCGGTGATTTTAGCACACTGATAATACATACCAAAAAATCTTGGACGGAACTTAGAAAGACGCTGCTTGGATCTGCACATACACTACACTGATTCATTACAACATCCTATGTTGTAATGAACTTAATGAATATGAAGGCAAATACCGGCTAGAGACCCGGTGACTGTGGTTTAAGATTTTTGTGCAAATAATAATAATACTGAACTGGTATGTTTTTACCAGTCCCAGACTGTGAATTGAATTGAAGTACTATCAGAGTTTGTTGCAGAAAATTAAATCCAGAAAGCACACACAGGCAGACTGATGCAGCAGGATTGATTTAAATAAGAAACTTCTTTATATACAAGAATACAATAAAAATGTAGATTCTTCTTCAAGCAGTTACAAGCAGGCAGGAGAGAACAGTTAGTTTCATTTCAGAGTTCAGAGTGGACTGTGCCACGCCCAGCCTTCTAGATTCAGTTTCGATTCTCTGCACAGACTCAGATGTGTTTAGCTCCCATTAGCTGACTTAGTTGCTATGCCTATTCATTGGCTGACCTTGTTACCATTGGCTCTCCCAGTTCATGAATAATCTGACAAGTACGTTGCTTATCAGCAACCTGGGCAGTTTACAAATTGTTTAAAACATTAAAAACAAGAAAAACACCAAGAAACAAAAAGAAGGGTAAAAGATGGCAGGATAACAGAAACAGTTGGGAATAAAGGAAAACAGCCTATGTTGCTTAAAATAAGCTTTGGTCACCCTTTCCAAAAGCCTGGAAGAAGAGCCAGGTCTTCAAAACATCAGCAGGGTGTGGCCCATCCAGAGCATTTTTTTTAATGTATATGTTCTGTTATGCTTTTCATTAAGTCCTAATTGAAAATTCCAATGGATTCAGCAATCAAATATCTATAGCAGACTCTTAGACTTTATAACACCTTAACAGAGTGTTATAAAAGAGTAGCTCATCAGTTTTCTATTTTCACCATACTTTAGACTACTGTAATAGGAAAGGTATTTCAAGACTTCTAATTCACTAGACAGGAAAATTAATTACACATTGATTCCATTAGTTATTTATTTTTACTGGAAGAAACAATCCAGTTTAAAAAAATGACAAAGAAATATCTATTGTGCAGATGATAAATCACATTCCTGAAGTTCCATGCATTTTTTACAGCACAAGTATGGCAAAGTGTTAACTCATTGATTGTGGTTTATGTAGACGCTTATAAAATCAAGAAAGAGATCAAGATTTCAGTTTCCTAACCAAAATTCCAATTTCACACATGTGAAAATTGGTACTTTAAATCATTTTTAAAAGGAGTTTCAATGCTTGTATTAATTCTTGGGACATCTGGTTGTTTGCTTTTAAAATTCTAGGCCAGATGTACTTTGGTCTTCTCTAACAAGACAGCTATGTTTTTCAGACATTGTTGCAAGTTGGCAAGAGCTATCTGCATCCTCTAGATTTTGTTGCACACATCGTTGTGTTCAAAAGCTAGAACTCTACAAATTCACCAACAGTAAGTACTATTCTATGCTTATTGAATCTACCACATACATATGCACAGCTGTCATCATTATTTTCCAAACTACAATTTGGTACATTATGTGTACCAAATATAATAACATTAATTATGCATTGTTCAAAAAGAGGAAACACATTACCTAAAGAAAGAGGATATAGATTTGCATTTGTTAGTGTATAATTTAAATAGAAATGTGACACATCTTACTCTAATGTGATCCTATGCTTGTGTGCCTGCCCACTATGATGTCTAGGAGTTAACTCTTGATTGACAGCTAAAGGATCCTGTTTCCCTTTCTTGTGCTTAAGATTAAACTAAATTTGGCCTGAACAGTCCTTAAAACAAATGTCTTTTTCTTTAAGATAAGATGTATTCCGACCTTAGAAACAGAATATTCTAGGAAGCTAACTTTTTACTTATAAACATACACACACAACAATCACTCTATTTCCTTACAAGCAAACATTAAACAAAACCAGAGGTGGGTTCCTCCCGGTTCGGACTGGTTCACCCGAACCAGTAGCAACCTGCTGGTGACGTCACGGAGCCGGTTCGGTCGGTGTTTGTCTGTGGACGCCGCCATCTTTTTTTGGGAATTTTTTTGGGGAAAAAAAAAATGGGGGGGGGAGTTTTTTAATTTTTTTTTTTTCTGTGTGGTTGCATTATTTTATTTTTTTGCATTGCAATTTTTTAGTATTTATTTTATTTGGAATTTTTCCGGTTTTTTTTTTCTGCGCATGCGTAGAAGCCAAGTTTCTGGCATTGCGTATGCGTCACCATCTTTTGTTTTTGGCTTTTTTTTTTTTGGAAATTTTTTTGGATTTTTCGGCACTGCGCATGCGTGCGCCCACGAGGCACAGCCACACGGCACGGGAGGAAGCGAACCGGCAGCGAGGTAAGTTAGAACCCATCCCTGAACAAAACATATAAAAAGTTAGGAGTAATAAGAAAAAGAAGACCAAAGTAAGAAAAAGGAAAGGAAATCTAATTAAATCTAGTTTGCAATAACACAATTCATTGTACCTTTTCATACTTTTCTACAACTGTGAACCATTTTTGCTTTCTTGTCCCCATATATCAGTTCATATATTGTTTCATATATTAAGACTTTTCATTTCTCTCTTTTCTTATATCTAATCATGATATTCCCACTCTTCCCCTTCCTCTCAACCCATTCTTGCTTCCAGCAAACATTTGTTTTGTAATTCAGTCTTCATTCTCTCTACAAGACTGTAGGGTTTTTTTGTTGGTCAACTCATTTTCATATTCAGCCCACATTTAGCAATAGCAATAGCAGTTAGACTTATATACCGCTTCATAGTGCTTTACAGCCCTCTCTAAGCGGTTTACAGAGTTAGCATATTGCCCCCAACAATCTGGGTCCTCATTTTACCCACCTCAGAAGGATGGAAGGCTGAGTCAACCTTGAGCCGGTGAGATTTGAACCGCTGAACTGCAGCTAGCAGTCAGCTGAAGTAGCCTGCAGTGCTGCACTCTAACCACTGCACCACCTCGGCTCTTATGATTTATCTAATTTATTTATTAGCCTTTCATGGTAGAGTCCATCTGTTCTTTTTTTATCACTTACAGTTCTTAAATAAACTATTCCCATTGCATTCAACTTATTTTTATGCTTCTTTTGATGTACACAACTCTCACTTTCATAAATAATAGAGTAGACTACACTCCTATGTAGCCATCTTCGCTTATTTGGACAAACATTAATTCCTTGCAAAAGGCTACCTACTATCCATTACTTTTTTACAAATAGTTGCATAGCTTAAAACCTCTCCAGCATTTCCCTCTATATTAATTTCATATCCATATTCATTCCATCATACAATATATGTAACATGTACTGCAAATAATTCAGATTCTCTGTCAACATCACAGCATCTGCATACAAAAGTACACATTTCCATTTTACCAATCAACATACAGTATAGTAACTAAAGTGGTATCATAAATACTCTCTATGTATTTATCCATAAAATATTTATATAAAAGCAATGGTGATACCACATATGCCTGTTTTACTCTCTGCTAAATTTTGATCCATTTGCTAAGCTTTCTGTTTAGTTTATCTCATGCTTTACTTTCATCATATAACACTTGAACATTTCAACCTTTTCAGTACTATCAATATATAAAGAAACAAGATATTAACTGTCTGGTTTGGCTCTGCAACCCAACAAGACAGACACAGACTTCAGAGGATAATCAGAACTGCAGAAAAAACAATTACTGCCAACCTGCCTTCCATTGAGGACCTGTATACTGCACAAGTCAAAAAGAGGGCCGTGAAAATATTCACTGACCCCTCGCATCCTGGACATAAATTGTTTCAACTCCTACCCTCAAAACGACGCTATAGAGCACTGCACACCAAGACAACTAGACACAAGAACAGTTTTTTCCCTAACGCCATCACTCTGCTAAACCAATAATCCCCTCACCACTGTCAAACTATTCAC
>QLTV01001146.1:1146876-1177906 GCA_003457575.1 Thermophis baileyi
ATTCTATTCTATTATTCTATTCTATTCTATTCTATTCTATTCTATTCTATTCTATTCTATTCTATTCTATTCTATTCTATTCTTGATCATAACCTGCTTAGAATCTATAGAGTAGGTTACATGAAAATCCTTGTAATAAATAAATAAAAAGGCATCTATCGCATTAAATAAATCACACAGGCTAATAATCTGTTTACTGGGTTTAGAATGCAATGCCCATATGAATTTTCAAAGGACAATTAAAAATGCTTAAACACCATTTAGTAACATTCCAGTACATTTCATAAATTTTAGACATATGTCAGAGAAGAAAATGAATAACGATCACCTAGGAAAAAATAGCAAACAGTTTTCAAATAGCTTCCCAGAATTTCCTCCAGCAAAGTTAACGTAAGTTAATCTATAACTTAAAAGAATGAAAGCTATGAAACCAAAAAGGGAAAATATCTGCAGTATAAATTATGTTGGATAAAGTGTACAACCTCATACCATGTAAAAATTTATGTTTGAATTTCAGGATTAAAAGGAGAGATCTTCAAAATTGTGTTCCACATGTTTTCTTTCTGTTAGGCCTAATGAGAGAAGCCAAAACTTTCTTCTGGCAATACTCATGCTTCTAAGTTCCAAAGAATTAAAATGTTTTGAACATTTCACCAAGCTTGTGAAACTGAAGGAGGGTCGGCACCAATTTGGATGTAGTTATTAAATTTGATCCACATAGATGATTGACAATTTTATTCAGCCTATATTTTTATAAACATTACCAGAATGTCTTGCATCATTAATGGCATAGCACATACTTAAGTTATATGATGAAGAGAAATATAGCTCCTCAGATAAATAGCCAACACCTCACCTGCAGTTCTTTTTAGCCAGGATAGGAGGAAGTCTAAAGCAGCGGTCACTAACCGGTGATCCGCGGACCACTTGTGGTCCGCGAGAAAATTTTGGTGGTCCGCAGAAAAATTATTTGCATTTTTTTATATTGCACTAAATACTATTTATCTTTTTTAAAAAATCGTATTAGTGGTCCGCGGGATTTAAAATTATAAATTTAGTGGTCCCTGAGGTCCGAAAAGGTTGGCGACCCCTGGATATGTGGCTTGTTTAAGCAAACTGTTCACATCGTCAATTTAAAAAGTGGACAAGTAACTATCTCAACCATCCCACTAGAATAGATAGCAATGATTTTATCAGCACAGTATGTAAGTCATCAACTAAAGTCTTTGGAAAGGCCTTTTCAGTTACAACTCTACTACCCAAAGCTGAGAAGGGTTTCTTTGTTTTTGTTTCCAACACAGATCAAGTTCTACACGTGTTTAATATGAATCAGCCAGATTTCTCTCTATCATTACTCGAGTCTTCCTAAGCTCTTCAATAAATCTTATGGAAAGTGTTGAAGAACAACTGTTCTTCAACTGTGAGTCATAAATACCAATTTTGGGAAAGAAATCCCTCAGTAACCACTAGGGATAACTTTAAGTAAATAAACTATCTACTCATAGCCATTGAAAGCCTTATCTTCCACAAATGTATTTAACCCATTTCGTATGGTACCTACCACAACATCTGAAATGTAAAAACATATTGAATCTGTTTGCTGGGAGATATTTTCTTCATCAGTTTTTGATCTCCCACCAATTATCCAAGATTCTAGTATTTTTAAAATAGGAAAAATAATAAAATTGTACACCCATGCATAATTTTATAACCTTTATCATGTTCACTCTGTACTTATGTTTTCAAAATAAAACCCCCAAATCCCCCAAGGAATTACCAAGCTGCTACCCCAAAGCAGGATGCAGAATGTGAATGTGAATACCTAGAATTTCTGGAATAGAATATCTGGGATCTCTAATTTCGCATGCTGTGAGGCTCAGAAACCCATCTGAAAACCAAATAAATTTAAAATAATAACGATGATGATGATGATGATGATCTACACAGGGACTGTAACTGGAAGAATATTATGCTGATAGAACATATCTAATATTTTATATATGCAGCTTATACCCTTCTTCTACATTGTTTATGCTTTTATCACTTTCCACACTATTAGAGTTTCTAAAATATCCTTCTTTCTTCAGCTTTGACTTCAGATAAAGGTTAAAGACTACCACTACCAATTAAAAGCACTATCTGATTATTCTGTGCATCCCTATTAACCTGTTTCCTGTAAAGAAATATAACAGAAGAATACACAGGAAAATCAAGAATAGACTACAATGATACCTGAAACCCTAGTTATCAAGTGGCACAATACACATAAAACACCTGAATTGGAAATATCCTTAGGAACACACTGATACATAGAGCATCTGTGGTAGGATTTCCAGATGGCAGATAGGATTTCCAGAAGGTTTTTTGTTTTACAGTAACTTGAGTCATGGTAGATAATAAGAATGGGAGTAAATTTGAGTTAAAATCAGTGATAACAGGGTCTTTCTCACTACTTTCTCAGATCCTATTCAGATCAGTAGATTGCTGCCTAGATCTTTGTCTCACAATACATACTGAAAGAAGAGAAGGACAATTTTAATGGGAAAATTGCATGGGAAAAAATAATGGGACAGTTCCGGTTCTGTCTATGGGGAAAATATGGGAAATATTGTTTCAGCAATAGATTCTTGATCTCTCAAGATCCCAAGAACTATCACACTACTTCTAAAAGCAAAAACCAGAACATCTGAGTCAATTTTTCTCAATCATTTATAGTCTACATCTATTATAGTAACACATGACAAATGGACAAATGTGCACATGCATTATGTAAGGGGTTTTTTTTTTTGGCTCGCCACATTCTTAAGGTGGGAGGAGGGAATAGATAGTGAGGATTGTTTTGGCTAGGTGAACTTTCTTTCCCTTGGGAACAGAGGCTGTCCTTGCTGTGAGCTGAAGGTGGAGTTTGAAGATGAAGGCAATGTTGATTATGTTTTAATTGGGGAATGTGACTTTTGTGGGATGTTTCTAATTTACAATATTATGTGGTGTAATTCCGGTTTGGGTCAGATCCGGAATTACAACAGACTTTGCCAATTTGATGTCTACCTAAATAAAAAGGAATTTGTTTTGGAAGATGGACTTTGCTCATTTCTTTTTTGAATGGGTTTCATCACTTGGAAACCTGACACCCCCGCACACTCGCCACCTCTGGTGCTGGCCATGCCCATCCCCCCCAGGCTTATTTTTGGGGTAGGGCTTATATTAGGCCCACCCCAAAAATCAGGGGTTATTTTTGCGGTGGGTTTTATTTTCGGGGAAACACGGTACATAAAGCCAGTCCACAAACAAATGAAGTCAAGGCAGAAATAGCAAAAAATAAAAGTAAGGCAAAGATTGAAAAACAAAACAAGTTATAAAACTGTAAAACTAGCAAGCCTAAGTAAAGAAAAAAGATGTCCACTTGGTGTTGAAAAAACAATTTGGGTACAAGACAAACCTCACACTGGGAGTAGCATTGTAATTGTTAGTACTGAATTTTATTACACTGAAGAAATATTCCTCCTCTTTTCAATTCAGATAAAAAAACTCCCCCTCCCCAAGGAAAGTCCACAGAAGATGACCTTCAGTAACCTTGAACAAAACCATTCAGGCCATTAAAGCAGGGCTGGAAACAGGCTTAAAGCCAGGGCTGATTAAAGAAGTGTGACCATAATTCTGGTACAATATCTAACCTGTTAACAGTCTTGATTGCCTTGCTAAATCAATGCTTTTTAAACATACCTTCCTATAAAAATATCCTTGTTTCAGTCTAGAATAACAATGAAAGACCAAGTTTCATATCAAAAGGAAAGTTCCCCCCCCCCCTTTTGTTTAAATCTCATACATCTGATTCTGTAAATGAGCCAATAGGCTTTCACTATAACAACCTCTAGAGATATAATTAAAGTCACTCATGGGTAAACAAAGCAAAATAAAAACAGAGCTATTTACAGATCACATGTGATAGGTCATTCATTTCTATTCTCTTTCAAAATACTTATCTGGCATAAGCTTTTGATGTATTTGGCTCAATGTTTCTTAAAGTAAGCTCTAATGAAATAATAAATAGTTTCGGTTAAATAAAATGATTTAGAACTTGAATGCATGCATATTAAAAAAATACCAAACTAAAAGAGACAAAGATCATCCATACATTGTCAAAAGAAAGGGATATCTGGTTTTCAAACTTTTTGGTATCTGTGAGACAGTATTTTAAATATTTTGAAATGACAAAAAACCACCAGAACTATCAACTTTCTTCTGTATGCACCTATCAAACAAAATAAACAAAGGAAAGGAATAATTTAAAGGGAAAAAAATTTCTCTACCTTTTGGTTTGGATGTCCTTTTTCGAATCTTCATTTTAGGTAAGGATGGCCAAGAATAATGAAAAGGTGCATCTGAATCCGAATCCATTGTTCTTGCTAATCAAACACCCCTTTCAAGTGGTAACTATGGTAGCTGTTGTATGGAGCAGCAAGGTAAGCAATAGGAAATGAAAAAGTTGAACCATACAGAAAGAAATTGCTCTCAAAACCCAGGAGAGGCAATAGGAATCTGTTCTCTGCATTAATGCACATGGGCTAACATGAAAGCAGACAGAGTCAAGTTAAAATAAAATGTGCACCCAGGAGTGAGGCTGCTGTATCCTAGTCTACAGTCACTGGAAAGTTCACAGTGTGCCAATTAATCATTAACTTGCCTTTTTATTTTCCAAACCTCAGTAAAGAATAATCAGGATTGTTTGAGAAGGAAAAGAACTTTTGCATTGTCTCGGAATGATATAGAAAATTAGGGCAATTATTTCCTTTATTGTGTTTTACAACGTTAAAATATTTAATCCTCTTATATTATTTTAAAACATGAGCCATCTAAAAGATGAAACTCTGAAGACAATATTCAAACCAATAATTGGTGACTCTAATCACATTCCTGAGTTCCTTTGTTTCAGGATTTCCCTCATAATTTATAACTTTGGCAGACAAGAATACTTTGTCCATTAATTTTAAAAAGGAAGCATGCTCTTCCCACCACAACCACCATCTTATTATGATCCTTTTGGACGTGTTACTTCTAAAAACACTTTTTTCCCCAGTCCTGATGTCTGAATTTCACAAGCTACCATAAAGATATTTGTAAGGTTGGCACCTTTACAGAGCTATCTTGCCCTCCTTTGGATGTACAATAGAACTAGTGACTAATTTACAAGTCTCTCATTCTTATACAATCTCCCAGAACAACCCAATGGTGATTAGTATTAAACAAAAACTCATTATCCTTCCCCATCATTACACTACATAAACTACAGTTAGTTTTCTTGTTTAAAGGTTTCATTTGTAAACCCACCTAAACCCACCAAAACTAACCTGTTTGTGATTACTAGTTTTTAACCAAAATTCACTACAAAACATCTCACATACATTGTTTTTGCACTTTACTCAATGGGGAAAGTGTGTACAAAGTGATCAATTTAAGAAACAGCAGAATCTTTCCTCAGTCATATTTCCAACCAGTGAGATATACAGATCCATTTCAGCATAACGGATCAAATGATTTCCTGGACTTCTTGATAAATTAGATGGTTAACCAACCCACACACTCAGTTACAGATTAATAACAGTCTTGCCAAGAAAAAAAAATGCAGCTTAAATTCTTCAAAATAATGTGTGTAAAAACAGGGCCAATTAAAATTATTTAAAATTCATGTTTCAGTTTTTTTAAAAAAAGAATAGATATGTGCAAAACTATTTTTTCTGTTAGTTCTTTTCATTTTACACATAAAGATTTTATTGGGGTCATGTTGATCTATTAAATCTAATTCTAAACTTTCTAAAATAAATATATATGCTAAATAAGAATAAATGATTTACCTGATTTACCATTCTGATCCTAAATAACCATAGAAACTAAGAAATTGTGACAAATATAGAAACCACACATATATTTGATGACGTGTTCCTACCCATAATGTCCAGCAACTGTGCTAGAAAAGCATATTATCCATCTACCAAGCCAATATGTAATCATCATAACTAATACCGGTATGCATGAATAAGCTGATCATTCCCTTGAGATTGTTGAAATATATACAGACACCAATGGGAGTTTCCCTCTCTCTTAGGTTTAATAAGTGCAACGGGAATTTTGTAGGGTTCACAAAAGAATAGCAATCTAGTCCCACCTGGCATTGTTACAGTAACGACTGTGTCTATCTTTGTGCCTGTAACTACAGAGTTCATTAAGCTAGAATTTATGTATTTAGCAAATTATATAAACTCAACTCAACAATGCAAATTATTTTGCCCAACATAGCTTTATGCATAATTCTAATCTAGCAAGTGTCACCACACATTCCTTATTGATTATCACTAACCTCCACTGCTGGCCAGTTTAATTTATATCTCTGTAGGCTGCAAGTCTTCAAAATATTTCTTATTTATTTATTGAATTTATATGCTGTCCATCTCTCTGATAAGGTGATTGTAATAAATAATGTCGCAAGCATAAGTGTATGAAATAGCATGATAGTCTAGGTTTCTGCATGACTCTAGTACTTAAAGATCTTCATCATTGTTTTAATTATTGCTGTTGATGAACATGACAGAGGTCAGCATACAATATATATTTGCCTGCTTTTCCCAAGTAAATGAAAATACATTTAACACTTCTGAAAAGCAAGCAAGCTGATTCTATGATTTGAGTTTAAATATGAAATTGCAAATGATAAGACCAGTAAGCTTAGGGGAGTGGGGAGAGAGAATCAATTTATAGAGCATGAAAACATGAGAATATAACTTGTTGTTCAACTTATACAGCCACCCCTCTATTTGAAGGAGATCTGAGAAGAAGATGAAATAAAAATGTAATACATGTAGTCCTCAACTTATAACTGTTCATTTAGTGACTGTTCACTAAATGTTGTAACTGTAAATGTTGCTGTTTTAACAGTCACTTCAAAGTTACAACAGCACTGAAAAAGTGACATGACCGTTTTTCACACTTATGGCCACTGCAGCATTCCCATGGTCACATGATAAAAATTTAAATGCTTAACAACTGACTCGTATTTATGACGGTTGCAGGGTCCCAGGGTAACGTGATCACCTTTTGGGACCTTCTGACAAGCAAAGTAAATGGGGAAGCCAGATTCACTTAACAACTGTGTTACTAACTTAACAACTGCAGTGGTTCACTTAACAACTGAGGCCAAAAAGGCTGTAAAATGGGGCAAAATTCACTTAACTGTCTTGCTTAGCAACAGAAATTTTGGGCTCAATTGTAGTTGTAAGTTGAGGACTACCTGTACACTAACAAGACTATTTACAGCAATAATCAATGTTGAGGTAAAAATGTCATTAACTCAGCACCCACCCCATACCAGTTCCATGAACATCCGAGTCGTAAAGCCTGGGTGAAAATCCAGGTCTTCACTGAAATAAAATAAATGAACAAGTTTGTTTAACTGGATTCGTTTTATATAATTTAGTATTGTGTGGAGAAGAAATTATGCTTTACTTTTATGCAAAAAATATTGAAAATTCAAAAGGTTTCTCAAACTTTTAAGCATGACTGTAAATAGGTGGATAGCTGGCCAATTTCAGTGCCATGTGGAAACCCTTAAGGCTGAAAAAAAGGGACTCAAGGGCAGAAGCTGCTTGGGCTCACTCCTGCATTACAAAGTGAGAAATAAATAACAAAAACACTCTTTTAGTCAACTATAGTGTCATACATGTAGATGATGTTACCTTAAAACAAAGCTTTGTGTCAGATTATTTTCCAAACTTTACCTGTGATTGTCAGCCTCTTTCTATGAAATAAATTCAAGCTTAAGAATCCCCATTTACCTAGTCAGCATTTTTAAACAAGCATTTAAACATTCCATTCAGATTATGTAATATTTTCATTAAGCGCAGAGTTGCATAAGGGATCTACCAGTATGTCACGTTCATAACATTTACCTATTTACATTTATCCCATAAGGTAAGAGCTATCTGAATTTTGCTTGCTTTTTGAGAACACTGGCTATTTACTACTGCCTTCTACTGGCATGGTTTTGAAAAGTGTTCAGAAAGCACAGCTGATGCAGATTGAGACACCTAAACTTCTCCCTGATACATGCTCTTATAACCATGCTGCTGCACTGATATAATTTGTTCCTAGGCACTAGTACCCTGTTTCCCCCAAAATGGGACATCCCCTGATAATAAGCCCAATCGGGCTTTTGAGTGCATGGCAATAAGGCCAAGCGCTTATTTCAGGGTTCAAAAAAATATAAGACAGGGTCTTATTTTGGGGGAAACACGGTATTTATAAAGCCTGAATCCAGCATATATGAAATATTTCTTCTTTCCATGGGCTGATCTAATTTTCAAGAAGGTATATAATCCCAAATTTCCAAATCAAACTTGATTTATACCATTTAAAGACAGATTCTTCAGCCACATAAGATTCATTCCAGCCACATAAAAATCCTCTGCTTGTGATTTTAAGGTCTTAATTTTAATTTGGTTATTTGATACTTTGTTTTGTAATTTTCTTTGGGTATATTTATTAAAGGTAAAAGTGGCATGATTTTTTTTTATAAATAAACTAAAAATCTTAGCAAAACTGCAGAATGACTATCCTTTTTTTTTTAACCTATTTAAGCTGCCTCTGGACAAATAAAATTATTGTACTAGATATTTCTGGCCCATAACTACAGAAAGCGAAGACATGATAGATCCCCAATTATTACTGTGTGAATAATAATTCTCATTGGTGTTTATTTCAGTTCATTAAAAGCATTTTAGATTTACCATATTTTACAGCATTTGTCCCATTGTTACCATACCCTTTTATTTCTATCTTTGCAAATATTTAGGCAGAATTGAGGAGATGGGACCACTGAACCCAGAGGAAGTAGGAGAGGGCAGGGGGCACATGTGGTCCAGGGTCCAAGTTTAAGATAGGGGGCAAATTCAAATTTATATAAATTTAAAAAAAAAAAAAAACTGTCTGACATAATATATTGGGGGGATTCTGCTTTATTTTCATGGACCACTCTTTCTTATTTTTATTATGGCTAGGAATCTAGTCTCTGGAAGAATGTATGCATCTTAGCATCATTGACAGGATAAAAAAAGGGAACTGCTAAAAATGCTCGAACTGTTGAAACATTGTGCCTCTTGCATGTGCTAGTAAGATTATGAATAAGATTTTGTAATCCAGATTTCAACAACATGGAATGAGAACAACCAGACATACAAGTTGGATTCAAAAGAGGCAGGAGTGCCCCAGGTCACCTTATTAACACTTGGTGGGTAATGGAAAAAGCAAGAATTGTCAAAAAATTCCCATTTTAATCCTGATAAAAAGACTTTTACTGCTTTTTAAAAAAAGACTATGAACTACAGTTTTCTTTTAAAAACTTCATTTAGATCATAAGCTGTAGACTGCCCTTAAAAAATTGATTGTACCAGGTCACCTGACCTCTCTATGGAAGAATGTATGTGGTGACCAGGCAGCACCAATCATAATAGAATATGGAGCGATCAAATAGTTCAAAATAGGAGATAGAATGAGCCAAGTTATACACTATTACAAAGACTTTATTATGGAAAACGTTAGACTAGCAGAAGTAGACATTGGAATTAAAACTGCCAGGAGAAAAATTAACAGCATTGATGGCTGGAAGCAAGGGACACTTAAAGGATGCCTTATTGAAAGTAAAAGACAAGAGTGCAAAGCTGGCCTGCTGTTTAGTGTTCAAAAAAGAGAATAAACCCATAGGTTTGTGTCTACAAGCAATGCCAACCATGTGCAGAAAAATGTGATGTATGGAGCATGAAGGAACATCTTTATCTTCATGGCTCAGTGTTCACAGCGTTGGAAACTGTAGCTATGAGCTAAAGAGACATTTGCTTCTTGGGAAAAAGAGCATGACAAGCCTAGTAGGGTGCAGAGAGCTAACGCTGCCAACAAAGTTATGTATTGTCAGGATTACAGCTTTCTCAACTGAAATATATGGCTGTGAAAGCTCAAAGGATGAATGAAGAAAAAAACTAGCGCCTTGGAATTGTGGCACTGGATAAATGTTGAGAATCCTTTGGATTGAATAACTTGAATTATTTAATACTGGATGAAGTAAAAGCAGGGTGCTCAATGGCAGTGCTAATAATGAATACAAGACATATATTTTGGAGACATAACATGAAGGCAAGAGTCAAAGCCCTTTGAAATGCTTCAAAAAAAAAAATCAAAGGCAATCAGAAAGGTTGCCAATGAAAGGCTATGTAGCTAGACAGTGTCACCGGTAATGGAAACATGCATTATAGGGAGAAAGGAACAGCTACGGACAATTCTAGCAAAATGGTGTCTATCAAAACAGAAGAAACTGAACAATTTCAAAACATAGCCCATCTCTACCTGGAAGAGAAAGGTCCAATTGTTGTTGTTTTTTAATTCACATCAATGGTATTTTACAAACTTTGCAGATCAAAAAGAAGCATGGGAAGATAGGGAAGATTGGTTGAATAGCCAAGCAACCAAAACATTCTTCCAACTAGCAACTCTTGCTTCATTTCTCACGCCAAGCCAAAAGAGAAAAAGAAGTATCCCAAGTTGCCTAGAAACTGATCACAGGGAATGGCTATATCATGGGATAGATTGCTCAGTTCAAAGAATTAACCCTTGCCTCTTGAAACATTTGCTGCAATAGAGAAGGTGACAGCTTCACAACTCACCAAAAAAAGAAAAAAGAACTTTGAATATTCAATATATATGAATTCCTGAATTTTGAATAGTAGTATCTTGCCTACAAAGGTTTATTCTAGAAAATATTTGCCATTGTTTAAAATGGCACAAGAGCGTTTCCTGTTAAGCTAATACCAAGAGCCACTTTTCTAGAAAAGGCGAAAATATATCTTATACTCTTTCTCTGCCCACCAGCAAGCTCACTTTGAACAAACTTCCAAACTCTAGAAATTAATAATTAATCACAATCTCACCAAACTTTAATCTTTGCTCAACAACTATGTTTGAATAACATATCTTATGGTAGCTAAAATTATGCCCACAGGTAGGTTGCACATGAACTGCAGTAAATCATTCATTTGTTTTGAGATTGCCACATTGTCCACTGGAACAAATCCAAAAAAGCTTGAAAAAATCAGAGGCTCCCTCTCTGATTTATACATTTGGACAGAAGGAAGATGGGTGAGGGAATCTCCAGATGGATTTGTGATAAGCCATGGTATCTTGTCCAAATATGTCCATAATATGGTTTCACTTTTTGACTGTAGCTTAGTTCTTAACTTGCTGTGATGTCTAGGTCAGTAAATTTTGGTTAATATTACCACATACGTCTACAAGTGGGAGCCCACTTCAAAGCAATTGCTTCCAATTATGATTTGAAGGGCAAGCAATAATTCACGCATCAAAGCAAACAGTGCTACCCTGAAAATGCAAGGAAGTCCGAGAAGGAAGAAGCTGTGTTTCCATTAGTTCCAAGATCATCCGAATTCATATTCCTGGAATATGCGAGAATTTATTTTGCACACAGTCTCAAGCAAAGTATTTTCATATGCTACGTGAGAGAAGAACAAACTTTTGAAAGCTCAGCATATTGAAAAAAGAAGCCAAATAAGTATTTGGAAAAAGAGATGTTTTAATGTTAAATGGAAGCAAGCATATAGTTATGGAATCCATACTATACAAACTGTATGTACAGTTTTATCTATGTTTGCTCTCCTTTCTTTTTTAAAGGAAGTTAGGAAAATAGACCTAATAAATTGCCTTCTTGATCATTTTTCTTGAAATAAGTTCAGACAGTTTAACAATTCTCCTATCACTCTTTCTCATCTAAAACATAATCCAATTTCCTGTATTTGATTATCTATAAATCTTGTCTTATTATATTAGGAATAAAAATCTTACATTTTAAAATACAAAGCAGCCTTTATCGCTTTGAAAACACTAACATGTCATGACTTGATTCTCAAAGTACCGCAGTCATAGTGCTCCAGAGTTTGGTAAGTAATAATTCTTTATTTAACAGTCTCTGTCAGTTCCACCTGACATTCAAAGCACACACTCACTATTTATGTTACTGTAGTTCAGGAACTTATATGACAAATACATAAATCTTATTTAAAATGTTAATATATGTAAAAAGGGAATTGGAATAATAGAAAAAATACAAAGCAGAGGGCAACTGCACAGATACAAAAGATACAGCTATTTTCAGGAGGCATAAACAGATGTTGCAGAAATGCTCTGAAGCTATACAGCTCTAGCCCTTTAACTGGTTATCAGGCCACTGGGAATTTTCACTGTCAAAATCATTGTAATGCAAAAGGTTTTGTATCAGAAGCCTAACCATGCTTGCTTTGAATCATGATTAATTAAAACAAGCCACATTCTAAAACTATGATTTGGGAGTTCACTTGTTTCAAGTAATCTTTCTTAAGACCAAGCATAATTAATCTGAATGCAAAGGTAATGTTGAACAATGGCTAATAAAAATTGAAGCAAAATGTTGAAACTCAAACTCCGAGCTATGGCTTAAGGTGGTAGGAACAAGGATTTTCTGTAGTTTATTACCATAATGATAAACTATAGTTCTTTCATTTGGAAATTGATATAATATAGCACTGGATTATCTAATTTTATTGGGCATGTATTTCTTGAAATACATTTTTCAATACTCACAAAATCTAATTAATAAGACTGAGATGTAGAGTTTAGTTTAATTTTCCTAGCTTGGCATATATCCAAAAAACTGCCTCATTCAAAATAATCCAAGTATGTTGGACTTCAATTCCCATCAGCCTCCTTTGTTATGATGGGATTGTAGACCAATATACTGTATCTGGAAGATGCCTGATTGGAGAAGGCACCCTAAAGGATAGCATGCAAATGTTTATTCCAAATCCCTTTTCTATTGTCATACCTACTTTCCGGAGAGAGGGGGGGATTAACTAAAATCCTTTATAATCCTACTAAGAAACTGACTTTAAAGCATGGGGATATTGAAAGCAAAGTTTGCAGACTCCAATATAACCCAAGTGGTTCTCACAATGCAACAGATCACTCTGTTCAATGCCTGAAAGTGATGAGCAATTAAATGGGAATTACTGAAGAATCTAAAACCTACCCGAAAAACAGACTCCTTAAAATCTTCTTTTGCTACCCTGGTCACACTGTGAGTGATGCCAACAATCTGGCCTCTGTGCTTTTTATCTCTTGAAGAGCAAGCTGTGGCCAGTAGAATGTTTCACCTCCTCAGAAATATAAGCCAAGGAACTCAGCAAAATAAAAACATTGGCTGCCAAATCACATGAACGACGTTAAAAGTGTTTTATCCAGACTCTTATTATTTAAAATTGCAGCCCTATATCATTCCATATCTTTTTCTATTAGAATACTGGGCATTATAAATTTTGAGTTTTAGAAATGGAATGTATTTCTATTAAAAGATACCTATACAATGTTATAAAAGAACATAAACATTCAGGGCTTAGAAATATTTTAAAATAGGAATAAGCATTTAGCTTTTTAAAATATTGCTGCTATTTTAATGTGAAGTGTCTTAACAATAATAGCACCCAACTAACTTTTTCTAGTTTCTAAAAAGTTAACCAATCTCAGGCCTGGTTCGTATTTAGATAGAAAGTCATTAGAGAACTCAGGCTCTAAACTAAACTGGAAATTTGAAAAACTCCCCAGAAGACAATGGGAAGCTATTTCCATATTATTGCCAAGAAAATTTCATGATTGTGTCCCCAGAGTCACCAGAAGAGTCATCAACAGTTTGACTTGTGAAATCTCTATCTGCAACTTATTTTAATATTAAGCTAAAGGTATGGGAATTCTTCTGAAATGTGGGTGATAAAGCAGCAACATAAGATATAATTACAAATTATAAATGTGTGGTGTACCACTTCAAAACACCTGTCAATTTTTCCTGTATGTTCCTTTGCTGTTGCGTGCCAAATGTTTTTTATAAGCAATATCTTCAAATGTAATATGAATAGATAGGATAATACGATCTAGAATAGAAGCTTAGGGAAGCTCCTTTATACAGAGTCTGATCCATTTAACCCAAGACTACCTATATTGGCTAGCAGATACTCCAAGGAGTAGAGCCCTGACTAGAAATGACAGAGATATTATCTGGACCTTCTTCATGTAAGGCAGTGATTTACACTTAGCACTTACTTAGCTACAGCTCTTCCCTTCCTCACAAAAATACGGATAATCATTCTGTAAAGAGATAATAGAGACCATAAACAATGTTTTTAACAGAGAGGCTAAGGCAGGGTGTCAAACTTGCAGCGTCACATGACGTATCATGCCTTTACCCTTCGCTAATCCGGGCGTGGCCAGCGCGTGACGCATCCGGCCGGTGGGCCGGGAGTTTGACACCCCTGGGCTAAGAAGAAATAGAAACATTTGGCTACAGTTTGGAATTTAATTTACTTTCTGAACAGTACTTTTTAACCAGCTAACATAAGATAAAGCCCATCACTGCCTAGGAAACCAATACAATGCAATAACCTGAGCTATTGCAGTGGCAGAGAAGCCCACTTTTGTCCATTTTATTTGTCTCATCAATCCCTTACTTTATTTGGGTCATCTCCAGTGTGTATCTTGCTTAATTAACATCCAGAGCTTGTTCTTCTTTCTTATTTATTTCCATATCATACTATCTTTTTACCACTTCCAGCTATTATTCCTTAGTTTTCTTCTGTAATTTTTGTTTAGTCTTCTTTACTTCACTGGAAGGGCACGATGGCTCAGTGGTTAAGACGCTGGGCTTGTCAGCTGGAAAGCCAATGGCCGAGTTTGAGACCCAAGTGTCACACAACAGGATGAGCATTTGTCTTTGCTTAGCTCCTACCCACCTAGCATGTTGAAAGCATGCAAATGTAAGTAGATAAATACGTATGACTTCGGTGGGGAGGAAACAGTGGTCCGCGATGTCATGCTGGCCACATGACCACAGAAACATCTTGAGACAGCGCTGGCTCAGCGGCCTTGAAATGGAGATAAGCGCCACCCCTGTAGTCGGCAACAACTAGCAGAGTAAAATCCTCAAGAACTCCTTTCCTTTTCCTTCTTCACTAAAACTGTGTTCTGCTTTTCCTCGTCACTTTTCTCCCTTCCTTACTTTCATTTCTAACAAAAATAGGAACAGCACTCATTTTCCTGTAATATGCCTTTAAAATAACACTAGGTTGTCATGCAGCATCATTCATTTCAAACATTTTAGAACTGGTCAACCCAGCAAATCATTTAATCACATTTAGTCCCTGGCTACCACTTCTTTACCCATGTTCTACAGCCAAACTGTAAAGCTTTTCAGAAAGAGCATTGGAAAAGTGAAGGTAGAATCAGGAATTGCAGAAAAACTCTTAAGAACATTGGACAAAATCTGTCCTCACCCAGAGAACTAGTAACTATGAAATTAACAGATTAACAGAGTTGGAAGGGACCTTGCAGGTCATCTAGTCCAACCCCCTGCCCAAGCAGGAGACCCTACATCTGCCTCTACCTAGGATTGAACTCACAACCTCCTGATTGTGAGGCAAGAGCTGCACCTCTAGGCCACAGTAGACTGACAGACTGATGTTTGTGCTTGTGCAAATTTAATGAATTAATGTAAATGTATAAATGCAAAGATCAATATATAAAGTGGCTGAAATGAAATAAATGTGAGAGCAAATAGAAAGAAACCCAAAACATCTACATGCTTTCCATTACTAAAACATATACCAACATGATGTTTTCACACCGATATGATTATCTTCTCTTTTAGTCTATAAACAACTAAAATGTTGCTGTTAATTAAATGAAGAAATATATAAAGTATCAAGTGGAAATTAATGCCAGAAGTCTGAAATATTGGTTTCATAATGGAAATCCTGATAAGTACTGTCTATTTATAATTAATAAATTATCTAGGACTAATTTAGTATATACTTTTAAAAAACGACTTATTCAGCAGTGATTTCTACAGGTAGTCCTCGACTTACAACCATTCAAAATTACAACAGCACAGAAAAAAGTGACTTAGGACTATTTTTCACACTTACGACCATTGCAGCAGCTCTATGCTCATGTGGTCGAAAATTCAAATGGCATGTATTTATGATGGTTTCAGAGTCCCAGGAGCATGAGATCCCCATTTTGTGGCTTTTGGACCAGCAAAGTCAATAGATCAAGCCAGATTCACTTAACAACCGTGTTATTAACAACTACAGTGTTTCACTTAATATTTGAGGCAACAAAGGTCGTAAATTGGGACAAAACTCATTTAATCACTGTCTTTCTTGGGAAAGGAAATTTTGGGCTCATAAGTCGAGGATTACCTGTATATGCTTATTGTTCAAAAAGAAATATGTAAAAAGCATTGCAATACTCAATTCTGCATTTAATATCAACTTTCAGATGTACTGTTACTCCAACTCCTGGAATTCCACATCAGCACAGAAAGTAACACCGGTACTGCCTAGAAATTCTAACAGTTGTTGGTTTCCCCATTCACTTTGCTTGTGGGAAATCAGCAAGACTGGTTGGAAATCACAATCAAGTGACCATGGGTCTCTATGAAGTCAATAATTAAACAACAAACAACAACAATAAATCAACTGTTCTTTCTGCAGGCAAATGTCAGCCCCTCTCTTCAAAGCAATGAAGAGGAAAGTAACATAGTGCCATGGTATCTTGACTTTAAGATGGAGAGGTATACTTCTAAAGAATGAAAAGACAGGGCAAAATGGCTATACCCACCCATATGCAACTACACAACATAGCTTCAGAGGATATGCAAAAAACATTATTTGCACTGTTTCTCCCAGAGTTATCAGCAAATGAATAGTTAATTGCTTCAACTTGTGAAGACTTACCCAACATCTGTGACACTGTGTGACAAAGCGGCACAGCACCAATCTTGAATTGGTGCATCCTTGTGCACAGAAGAGGTGACAGAGGGGAGACGAGTTTCAGCACTATTATTTGCAACCTATCACTTCAGGCCATCAGAGAGTAATTTCCATTCACAATTGATAATAAATGGGATTTTAAAATACAAGCACTGAAAAAAATACAGCTGAAAAAAATTCTTACCTAAATCCAATACATTCTCATCTTCATTTTCCTGTGGATGAATTATATGTTCTTGGTGAAACTACAAAACAAATAGAAATAATACTATGTTCTAGTGTGTAATCTATAATAAATTGTGTTGAAAAATTTCAGAACGCAATATATTTTTCAAAAGCATTTGCTGCTCTGGTTCATTTCAGAATGTAACATTAATTCTTCAAAACTGTCAAGCAAAATTAGCCACTCAGAAAAGAATATCTGTTTTAACAATAAGCTCTTGTCCAATATTCTCAAATAACAAACCAGAGCTTTTATAAAAATCTCAACAGTCAAGGACACATCCAGTACTTCAGGGAAGTAGTATAAATTCAATAAATTTATTTTGCAAGTTCGGCAACAACAAGGATAGTTTATTATAAAAGGAGGAGGAGGAAACTACTTTGGCTGTCGCAGCTTTTAAAGGCACCATATAAAGAAACAACACTTCCAGCAACTTTGAAATATCAAGAAGCCGATAATGCAGATCATAAAGTATCAAAAACATCTGCTTACCTTCTATTTCCTGTATAATTCAAAGACTTGGGAGTGTGCCTACAAGTCATTTCCATACCAGAAAATAGGTGGAGACATGAATTATGTCCTGCCAAAGATCTCTGATATTTGGAGTCACAGTTAAATCCTTATAAGCCACAAGTCCATCCAAGGCAAGGATTTCCAGGGCTCAAGGGGTTTTTAAAAAGCATGCTTTGCTATGCTGAAGATTTTAAATGTAAGTCTTGCCATTACCAAGGAAATATCTCCAAGTAAAACCCCACAATGGGTTATACTAAAACCAGTGAACCAATTAAATATAAGGGAGGTCACATGCCCAAGTATCCCAAAACAATTTTGTTTCTTTGGGTCTTCCACAGATCTAACCCTTACTAGCAAAGCATCATTAGCTTTATGCAATAACATGAAAACTGAAATAACCACAGAAAACAGCTGCAGCCATGCAAACCATCTATTCTTAAGAGTCTGTCCGATGATGATGCTGTACAGATTGCTGACTGTAAATGACTGGTCACAATTATCCTGGTTGAAGCATGAAGCAAAGCTGTTTTTCTCTAAATATATTATTAGCAGACAGCAAGACTACGTTTTTGTAAAATCTCAGACACTTTTTAATTGGTCTTGAAACATATTCAGAAGGAAGCATTACTTAGCTGTCATTAGCCCACGGTGGCGCAGTGGTTAGAGTGCAGTACTGCAGGCTACTGCTGATCACCGGCTGCCAGCAGTTTGGCAGATCGAATCTCACCAGGCTCAAGGTTGACTCAGCCTTCCATCCTTCCGAGGTGGGTAAAATGAGGACCCAGATTGTTGGGGGCAATATGCTGACTCTGTAAACCGCTTAGAGAGGGCTGTAAAGCACTATGAAGCGGTATATAAATCTAAGTGCTATTGCCAAGTGTTGTGCTCTCAAAGCAAAGTGTGCAATATAGGCAAGATAATATAGGTGTCTCATTAGATTTTAGCAACTCATAAAAAGGGGATTGGACTATACCGTCAAATCTTCATTTTTAAGAGGTGGCTTCTCAGATGCAACATCTGTAAGATCTATTTAAAAAAAGGCAGTTTCTCATTAGTTCCCTGTTGCCAACAGTGGGAAGTAATTCTTTTCCTTTCCCCTTCCCCTTCCCATACACCCACTGAAAGAGGAAAACAGAAGGATATACAAAGACCAAACAATGTTTCTTTACTATATTCGCCACTTCTAAGTCGCATGACTATAGCTGAAATGCTAGGTGGCTTGTTGTGTTATTTTAATGGGTTAATTTAAACAAGATTTCCACCTTAAAGGGGTATGCTGTACAGTGCAAACTTAATCTCAAATTATCCTTATCTATTAATACTTCTTGAGCAGCATAATCATTTATAGTGAACCTGAGATTTTGACTTTGTAAACAAGAGTAGCAATTTCATGTATTTTTTAAAAAAACTGGCCTTCCTTTTCTTTTGACTACAGGAAACAACTGCATTTGTGTTATTATTTTATTTCCTGGCTCCTTTTCAAAAGTCTGGAATAAGGACTTGCTCAGTGGTGGGATTCAAAAAATTTTACTACCGGTTCTGTGGGCGTGGCTTGGTGGGCGTGGCAGGGGAAGGATACTGTAAAATCTCCATTCCCTCCCCACTCCAGGGGAAGGTTACTGCAAAATCCCCATTTCCTCCCGATCAGCTGGGACTCAGGAGGCAGAGAATAGATGGGGGCGGGTCCAGTCAGAGGTGGTATTTACCAGTTCTCCGAACTACTCAAAATTTCCGCTACCGGTTCTCCAGAACTGGTCAGAACCTGCTGAATCCCACCTCAGGACTTGCTGCATCAAAACCATTTTTAATTTATTTTCCCCTGATCATAAACAGTGCCAATATTATGCAAGAGAAGCATGAATATTCTGTTCCTGAGCACATTTTGCAGAACTCCAATTTTTTCTATAACCTACATGGTTAAACTAAAATAATATTTTTGCCAAAAAGAAATGAATAGTCTGTGAGCATAGTTTTTCCATTTACAGTAGTTCTATTTCATTAGCCGATTTTTATATCAAGTTTCTATCACTGGATGCAGATCTGTTTTTCGAGTTTACACTGCAAAGTTGGGTTTCAAATATTACATAAAAGCAGGGAAGGAGGAGGAAGCATAAGTGAATCATGCATTCTTTTGCAAATCACAGACCCCACCTGAAGGGGAAAGTTTCTCCTTTACAAATTACACTGAAAGCAAATCCACCTTTCACACAAAGATCTTGCACAAAGATTTACAAAACATTACAGAATGTACACATCTACAACTTGAATTTATTAAAAAAGCAAATTAATTTTTTGGTGGGTGGATCAAGGACTGTATTTGTTTTTTTAATCCTTCTTGAAAAACAATACATACTGTATAAAATATTTTCTACAATGTAGGAGCCATCACTTTCTTTCAAAATATTGCCTACATAGTAATGTCATTCCATGTGCAGTAATTCTCGAGCCTGTTTAATTTATAGCAAATTAAACATTTACTATGACAATTTGTTTTATTTCTACATTAAGTTCTTTCCAGTAGGAAACGATCACTCCTGTTAACCAGTCAACAGCCATTTCTGAAATCAGTGTCAAAGACGAGACATTTGTTTATTAAGAACTCAAACATAAAAACAGCAGAATTCTGTTGTAAAGAGATTTATATCTGATTGTAATTCTCTATAACCTAGAAATATCATGATGGCCCGGCATGAATACAGTCAAAGCCAAATATTCAGAACTAGCAGCAAGGAATGATCCTCTGTGAGACCGAAGGGAGCATCTGCTTCGAGGAGATGATTTTGGAAGTCACAAAACAGTAGAAATTAGGGGTTTTTTATTTGTTCTTTTTGTATTTTCACTGCCAGAGAGAGATCTGTCTGATTTTCTCCCTTGGGTGTCAAAACAATTACAGATATCCTTCTATGGGTACTCTACTGTGATCTAGGTAGAAGGAGGCAACTTCCTCAGACAACAAACAATTTAGGTTACCATGATTTTGGGATGGAACATCCATAATTTTCCTATCTGTTTAAACATTTTTTTTTTAGTTCCTGAATATTTACACTTGCAGCAGGTGCTTCAAGCTAAGGTGATGACTCAATCAAGAGCAACAAAATGTTTCTAAGCATTACTACTTCCTTTTATGCCTTTGATAGGTTCAAATTTCCTTCCCTACTTATTTGATCATTCCTTTGAACAAAAGACATGACCAGGTATCTTTTGCCCTGACATGTCCAGGCCAAAACATACTTGAATCCATATTCAAGTTCTTATGACTCAATAGAATAAACCTCTAGCTTTGCTACGGCAAAACAGTGCCCCATAAAAATGACCCCATGCTGAAACACCAGGATAAATGAAATTCAGTCCATGCTTCCCCAAACAATCTCTTATGAAATGGCACACCTAAAAGAAGCTAGATTGTGCCTTTATCACCCCACTATGGGTTTTAGGAAGATGAATTTAGATATTAGATCATTTCTGATTTAGTGGCCAGACCTGGGATTAAGCATTTTACTGGAATGGATAAAGCAAATCTCTTCAAAGAGGCTAGCTTCCATATCCTCTGTATTTCATAAAACTAAGCAGTGCTGAGAAGAAAAGGAGCAGCCACAAGGAAATTCTTTGCCTAACAGCATCCCCAGCAGGTGAAATAATAATTTATTTCAACTATCCTCTCTGCAATGTATTTTGAAAATGTTCTGAAACTCACTTCCTTAGATAAGCAAGTAATAAGTAAATACTTTAGCTAGGCTGGCTACACTGATTTTATTTGGAATCTACATGTGTGTAATTATTATCTTTTCATATTTTTCTTATTTCCCTTTATCCTGAGTACTTTATATAACTCAAAATTTTGGCTTTATTGGTTTAATAAGGGTACATTAAAATCATATCTATTTGGGAGCTGGTACAGTTACACAGCTTTTCATTGCATTTCAGATTTGACACAAGCTTGTTTTTCCCTAGTTCTGTATTTCAGGACTTTGGGCAGGTAAATCCAAAGCATTTTTTTTAAATATGAAGTTCTTAGCAGAATTAAAACAGAGTAAGATCAGACAGAACATTGAGCCTGACTACTGACAGCCTATCATAATTAATAGAGAACTCATTGAAGAAAGATCTGCTTGTGATTTTTTAAATTAATCCCTTCTTAGTTTGTAAAATTCAGATTTATGTTAAACAAGTTTTACAAGAATCAGCTGATCAAACCATCTAAAGCACTGCTTGGGCAGTTTGATTTTTACTCCTTGGAAGTATTCCCATCCCCTAGGAAAATCCCCTCCCCATTGAGTGAATTAATCTTACTTTTTTTTTTCAGAGGCTGGCAGAGAGTAAAAAACACATCTGTTGTGGAGTCCTAAATAAACACCTTGTTGATAGATTGCAGACAAACTTTGTTAATAAGTTTTGGTTAAGTCAGATAAATAAATTAGTAACGTCAATGTTCTGATTTAAACTGCAACAGATTATGTTTACTCTTTGCTAAAGAACTTCCTATACACTGCAGACCCTGTCGTCCCTTTCAATTCCCCATTCTATGACTCTAGGTGTCAGAGTACTCCATGTACACATTCACTTAGTTCTTAAAGGAAAAGGTTTAGAAGATGAGCCTGCCCTTCTCTAGCAGTTCACTTTTGAAAGCCTAGATTTTCCTATGTTCAGACTGAGTTTAGTAATTGTCAAACATCACATGAGCCTTTCTTCGCTGGAAATATATAAGAATGTAAATCAGACAGGCAGTCCCACCTCACAGATTAAGAGGCACAATTGCGCCTCTTGGTTGTTACAATGCCGTATTGATCAAGACAGATTTTTTTTTTAAGTACAATAAAAGGCAGACAAACAATGCAGTGATTTGTAAGGATTGTAAGTAGCAAATAAAATTATACAGATAGAAATAAAGAATAATTGTGAACACAATGGAAATTTTAAAACAATGTCCAGAAAATGGTTTCATGTGTCCTCTCCTAACCTAGTGTTTTTCAGATAAATTGAACTTCAATATTATAATTTCCAGACAAATTAGCTCTTGGCATCTGGAAGTTTCCAAAATGGTCTAATCTCTTCTCTGAAATGTCTTTCCAAATTTTAAATTCTGAAATGAGATCATTATTGACTAAGGATTTGTTGATAATTTTCTCTCTTAAAATGCTCACTTAACAAACAAGATACTTACTTAACTTTGAAGTTAACTAATGAACATTAGTTAAATTAAAAGAGATTTATAGATACACTATAACTAATATATCTGATGTAATACATGCAAATCATAAAAAGGAATTATTATGTTTTACAATTCCACAAATCAAACCATAAAGCTCACTTAGAATATCAATACTAGATCAATAGTTTAAATTATTTTTTCTTATGAGAACATTTCAGATTATGTATACAGTGAGCCCAGTGAGATTTGCTTCTAAGTAAACATGAGTTGTGAAACACAACTGTTTCATGAGCAAATATTTCAGATTACATTTCTGTGCCTTGTTTGTTTTATAATTTCCATCTGATGCTCTAATCTAGAAGAAATATGCAAACTTTTATTTTCTGTAATCAAAAGCCAGCTTTAACAGCCTTTGAGAAGGAGGAGTGATGTCATTTATTGGGGAAGCAGGTTTTTTTGGAGTTTGGACTTTTGCTTTGTTTTTGCTTTTTAATTTAAATCCAGCACTCTGAACCTTCTCTGGGTGCTTATACTTTCCAATCTGGAAAAAGCCAAATTGAAAGAAATCCTCTGGATTTAACTGAAGTGTGGGCAATCAGGGAGACTAGATCACTGGGTAGAGAATTGTGCAATGAAAGCCTTCTCATACAACCATCTAGCAACTTTGTAACTCAAGTAAGTATAAGACACCACATTTTATCTATGAAAAATTCAACAAAATCCTCTTCTTTAATAAGAACGTTTGAAAGCAAATTCTGTCAGCAAGCTGAAATAGGAAGTGATGGAAGAAATGGAAGATAATTTTTCTTAGCAAGCACTACTATGAGTACTGAGTTGTTAGAGAGGAAGGGGACATGGCAGTGAGACAATCTGTCCAACATCCACAAGCATCAGTGTTCATCACTGGTTCGTGTCCACCATATTGAGCACACACCCATTTCGGCCCTTGTAGGGAACAGAGGGCTCAAATATCTGCACTATGCCCCATCAAACCCATAATCAGACATATTTTCAACACTGCTATTGAAGTTAAAGCCATTGCTACATTTTTCTGACTACAGCCTCTAAAATTCAGAAAGCTTTCTTCTAAAGGTATTATTTTTAATTAAATACTTTGGAATTATATTTAGCATTGCTGTATTTGAAATAGATTATAATATTTAGGTTCTCTTTGTTTTTTCTCATAATTCTGCAGATGTTGGTTAAAAAGAAACTGTGCCTTGGCATACAAGTGAAAGGTGAAAGCCTTTTGACGTATTTTACACACACAATACAATGAATTGTAAATAATGTCATACAATAGAGAATGAAAATACCTTCTTTAGATGTTATAGAGTTGCAAGGCATCTGCATTCCTCCCAATGTCTCAGCTTGCTTTGGAGTAAGATTCTTTAAAAAAATTTAAAAATAATAAATTGGTTTAATTATTATGTTCATTATGTTATTATTATTTTATATTCTTCATATAGGATGCACAAAGCAAATTCACAGAATACTCTAATGTAACTTGCCCCAATTTGTTACTGGCCAGATGTCCTCAGGCTGCAGCAGTCAGCACAGCCAGCAAAGCCAATCAATAGCAACAGAGTGTTGGGAGTTGATATCCAAATACATTTGGGATATATCTGGAAGGAATACTATTCCAACATACTACATATATGTTCAGAGTTAAATTAGATCATAGCCTGAAGCTAAGTAAACCTAAGTTGAGTCAGTGCCTATGTTCAATTACTGACCTGAACAAAAAGTTTCTTTATTATTAATTTATCTATTTATTAATCAAATTTATATAGCCGCCCATCTCACTGAAAGTGACTGGGTAGTGCACAACAAATGGGAAAACCATATATAAAAAACCATATATATAAAAATATTAAAATCATATTAATAATAAACATTAAAAAACCAGAGATACAAATCCTAGGTTATGAAGGAAGATAAATAGGCAGCTCAGCAATGGAGCCACCTAAGCATTGTCTCCAGTTTCCTTTGGAGCCCCAGGCCTGATAAGACAACCAGGTCTTGAGATCCTTCCTCAGGATCTACCCTATCCAGATATAACAAAGGACAATATGAGTTGGTGATTTGTGGCCTTATCACCACATAGTCATATTTCTGCAATGAATTCTATTTGAAGTAGAAGTGAAGGTCATTTACAGATTACAGTTGGTCCACCTATCTTGCAGACCCTGTACTAGTTACCAGTAAAGTGGTAGTTTTGATATATAAATGGATACAGGATTGGCAAAAGTTTCAGGACTCCCTGTACTAATTAGACTCAACTCATCTGAAGAGATCCTCCCAGGAGAAACTGCTCAATGTGCTTCATTTTCACACAGTGAGAGCGATGAAGCCAGAAAACTATCAAACACTCTGGAACAGCCTCCTTCCAAAAGCTAGGTTGACATCCTCAGTGAAGGCCTTCCAGAGATTGTGAAGACTAAAACTGTACAAATTTGGTATGCATTTCACGTACATTCTGTGTATTGGTTATATCTGTTAACATATTGGTATTATGAATTATGGCAATTTTGTTTTATTGGACATTGTAGTTACTGAGGTTTACACAATTGATGATGATTTGAGCATTGCAAGTTTGATTAATAAATAAAAATAAAGTTTCAAGTTCACTGTTGTAGAGGAATGACACTGTCAAATAAAAAAGGAATCAACGCTTGCACTAACAGTCAATAAATAGCCCATGTCAGTGTTGGTTATTTCTAGGGAACAAAGGCTGAAATAGGGAACAAGGTCTGATTTCCAGGACTGATATTCTGTAGCTTGCTCTCCTCCAAGAAGGTCTGACAGGTAGAAGGAGCAGGTGCTGAGGATTAGCAATGTGGGTCAGCCCTCTTCTCAGGCTCCAAGTTGCTTTGACTGCTGGTGTGGATCTTGCTGCTAGAAGGGTGGTGTTGGGCTGGTTCTTCTTGGCATCATGGAAAGCCCCTGGTCACATAAGATTCTCCTTGCCAAGCCAACATCAGCACCAGAAACTAGTTTATGCCAGTATGAAGAAAAGCCGCAGAGCAAGTTCTTCCCACATAATTATGAGCTTCTTGGGTTAATCCAGCAGCAAAGAATTAATTCAGGTTCTCTGCAATGTCCTCAGCTTCCCTACTGGCACAACTCTAACTTCCTTCTCTGTACAGCCGAACTGCCTCCCTAGCCGATTTCCTGCTTCTGAAGTATTTAAAGCTTTTAATTGTTATTCTTGGTCTTGAAGATTTTAGCAATACAATCCTGAGATTTATTTCTGGCATCCCTCATTGTCTATACTTCTAAAATTTCCTTCACTCACTCATGGGCATGTTCTTGGATTTGTTGGTACTTTTCTGATTAGTAGTACAGTAGACATTTTGGCTGGACTTTCATTATTGTGCTTGTCAAATTCTGCTGGTAAATTCTAGGTTTATTCATAATAACAACATGCTCATCTGCAATCTGGTAGTGAATAAGGAGGTGGACCTGGTAGGAGACTGAGGTTTTTTAGGAACGGAGGTTCTTTTACTGAGACTGAGATTAGGAAACGAAGGTTTTAGAAATGCTACTTTACTCTTGCAGGTATAACAAAATCTTGAAAGCCTGCTAGTTTTCCTCTGATGCCTCGTATACCAAACAGAATCAAGATGACAATATTTTGATTTGTTTTTCTCTCCTGTCTTCTTCTTTCCCAGGACTGAGTTGTTGTTTAATTTCTCTTAAATGTTAAAGGTTCTTGTATTCCTTGATCAATCATCATACTTCTCTTCACTGGCTGGATTTCAGCTCCACAAACTCAAGGACAGGGGATGGCATTGATCTTACTGCAAGGGACTCCTTTTGTCCTGTGGATTTCAAGGAACAGCCTTCTGCTATGACCCCTGCCATTTGTGAGCTAGGCACATGACTATTATGGAATTACAGGGATTCCATATCTTGGCTATTATATGGGATTGTAGGGATGCAACAACAAGAGTTGGGATACCAGCAACACTCTACTTCAGGAAGGAGATGATGTTAACAGTCTTAAGAAAGCTGTGCTGCACATTTTTCTTAAAAAGGCCCTCCCTGGATCCAGCAGTGTACTGCCCAACTTTTATGATGGGGATTCAGCTGCAGAGAATTCTAGAGGAAGTAGATTATCTGACACTTTTCAGTCAGGTTGCTACCTTCAAATTCAGGATGTATATGAATTATACCTCTTTGTTAAAAGTAGAACATGCATTTATTCAGTCTATGAGAATCACTAGAAATCAAGTATTTCTAAAAGAGATTGTTCCTGGATGCCTTGTTGATTTCACCCTCTATTTCAAGGCAATCATGCACATTCTGGGCAAAATCTTCAGCTTCTTTTTATAATTTCTAATTACCGTATTTTTCAGAATATAAGATGCACCGGTGTATAAGACGTACCAAGATTTCGAAGAGGTAAGTAAGGAAAAAAAAGTTTTTGCCAGCCCCCAGGAGCACTCTGCAGACCTCCCAAACCCTCTGCACAGCCCGTTTTTGTGAAAAACAGGCCATTTTTCACCCGTTTTTTGCAAAAACGGGGGCGTTTTTGCCCTCCCCCAGCCTCCAGGAGCACTCTGCAGACCTCCCAAACCCTCTGCGCACCCATTTTTGCATGGGGTGGGGCTTCAGGAGGCCAAAAATGGCTGTATTCGGTGTATAAGACGCACCAACATTTCCACCCTCTTTTGGTGGGGGGAAGTGCGTCTTATACTCTGAAAAATATGGTAGTTTTATTAAGTGCCTTTGTCATACTGTATATAACAGCATTGTCCTGAATAACATTATATCCTATATAAGCAATTTCTGTTCAAAGTTTATTACATTTCTGTAGTTCTTTCTTAAGTGATGATTCATCTTGAATTTTCTAGCATATATTAGCTTTCCCCCAAGAACAATTTAATTTTCAGCAGGTTACACTAATCTTTTGCAGCTATACTAAGATTTGTTTATAATCTGTCTTCCAAATTCTGTTCAACCTCTGTACTATTTGTCTGCCCAGGACATCCTGTTTATTCTATGGACTATGCACTCCTTCAGACATTTCCTTCTAATTTTGTACTGCAAAGGCCTTATTGCTGAATCATACATAAAATAGTTTATTTCTTTCTTCAAATGTACATATACTTAAGTGATTGTTCTCTATAAGCGACAAGGGTTGCTTTACTTGAACATATATACAACTTATATGTATGTACAACGTAAAATATATGCAGCATTTAATTAGAATGTGGCTTTTCACAATTTCCATATCACTTTTCAATTTAAATAAAAAACTAGCTTCATAAAAATCAACTAAATTTTTATGCATGTTTCTTAATATAGCATTTTTATAATCATGAACTTTTGCAAATGGCTTCTCCTAATATGATGCATTTTTGTACATTATTTTCATCATTTTTCTATACATTATTGAGCATGTTATTTTACTGTTTAAGTTAACAATTGTATTATAACTTTTAAAACATAAAAATATCAAGGGGTAATTACATTTCCATCAGATTCTGCTTTCAAAATTGCAATTTAGTAGCCTTGAATTTAAATGTGAAATGTTACAATTCTTGGTTTAGTAACCAAGGTGATTTGCCTGGTTTCATCATATTTTCTAGACATTTCAGGGTAATTAAATTTAGATACCAGACTTCACATAAACTTTTGACTAGACTACACTTTTAACTAAACCGTGTAAGATTAAATTAAATTCTAGATCACAATCCTGATTTTACAATAAAATTGTTTGTATTTAAGGCACCATAGGATTCTTTTTTCCCATCCTTTTTCCTATTAGCAAGAGCTGTTGACAATTTACAAATGATCAATGACTCTATCAAATGTGAAAAGAAAAGCGTTTTTCTTAAACTGTGAAAACAAAATAATCTTTCACTGTACTACAACTTGACACTTACCTTTTGTGTAAAAGTTCTATCCCAGAAGTATTTCCTAAAGAGCTGTACATCAGATTCTAACGAATGGTCTGTTGTGTGATTAAATGTCAGCAACAAAGTCCCTGATGAATAAGCAAATTGAAGGACAGCATTTTCATCAACCTCCACTTTAGAAATCTCAAAAGGATGGATGGTCTGCCTCCTGAAACAACACATTCATGAGATTAGAGTTAGAGTGCCAGGACAAGTGAAACATGGAACACAAGCCTATGCAAAGTCCCTCTCTCACTGCATTCCATAATTTCAGACTCTAATCTGACTAATTCCAAAGATTTCATGGAAAAAATATTATGGAATGCTCAGGCTAAACAAAGTTTTTCCTGAAGAACTTTCCCCATGAATCAACAATTCCAACTTGGAAGAATTCTGATGAAAAAAATAAGTACATACAGCTGATTTTTTTTCTGTGACTTTTTAAAAAAATGCAGACTATTTAATCACAAACCCGATTCAGTAGACAAACCAGCAGCATACCAGCTCATAAGCATACCACAATACAAAATAGTCTCTAGAGAGTGCTGTATTGTTTGAATGTTCCAAAAAAAGTGAGACATTCATAATAAGAGTGATAACAAAGAATGCATAAATTCATACAAACAGAATATTGTGTAAAGCTAGAAACAAAACAGCAGTGTAAATTTGAAGGAGGGGGAGTAACTAAGCTGGGGGGGGTTCTTGCTCGTTTTCTCTCCTATTTAATACTATCATGACTGGATAATGAGAATTGGACAAGACAACTAACTACCCTCTTTGTTCATTTTAAGATTATGTTGCCCATATGTGGTACAGTGGCCTTGTATGTACACAACAAACCAAAAACCCCAATAAATATCCCCAAAAGGGATATTTAAAAATAAATCACAAGTCTCCTTGCTTACTTGTTTCAGTTTGATTACAACTTTCACGGCAACTTTAAAATAAAGTTCAGGCAACTAGGCTGTTGCTAAGTCAATTGTGGGGAGGATCTCCAGGGCAGGTCTGTGGTACAATAGATGGTGCCAGCCAAGTTGTCTAATCAGCAACAACATATTGCTTCAGAACTTCAGCAGGAAATGAACTCTTGAACAGCTTAAAATCTGTTCTATTTCACTGCAGCTTTGTGAGTGGGGTGTGTGATTGTATGTGCATGGCAGAGAGAAATCTATATGTAGTTGAAAAGCAAGTCAGGTAAGGAGAAGGAAAAATAATGGTAATAACTAAGTTGTTGAGGAAGGTAAGTAGCAGAAGACTGCTGTTTTGCTGTAAGAGTGTATTCTAACCTCTTACAAACTAGCACCTTTTGAGAAGCTAAATTCATAAAAAGAGCAAAAAATACAACTAACAAATCCAGTGAATACATGTCCAGATTAGAGAGAAAAATATTTTGGATATTTCCTAAATACTTTGGATATTCTCTAAGAACATATAAACAGAGGTGCCAATCAAACAGTTTTACCTGAAGTTCTTTTATTGTTTATATCTCACCTAGACTGTTTTTGGTTGCCCATCCTACTAATCGGTTTTTAGATGCAGATTTTTCTTCTTTCTATTTACTCATTATTTACAGAATTATTATCTACCCATAAATCTTAAGAATAAGGTTCACATAAAACTTTAAGTAAACCAAATATGAGATTATAATCTATAGCAAGACATAAACAAGTAAATTATATTGTATTCCCATTGAGCAGTGTTTTCCAGCCTTGACAATTTTCAGATGGACTTCAACTCCCAGAATTCTAAGCAATAGCCTTGCTTGCTACGAAATTTTCAGTACTAAAGGCCAAGCAGCAATTGCAAAGAGTATTTGCATTTAAACATCTGCAATAGAATAATGCACTGAATTTAAGAGAAGTACAAACAAAAGTAGTCAATGAATTACTTTCTTCCCATTCTTTCATATACTACTTACTTGGAAAACATTTCAACAAGACTGAAATGTCCATTCTGTAAAGCCAAGTCCAATGGTGTCAATCCTTCTTCATTAAGTAAAGTGACTGCAACTGTTCCACCTGGTTGGAATAACAGGAACTGCGAAAGTTGAACTAGACCTAATCTCATTGCAAGATGGAGAAGTGTTTCTTTGCATTTAGATTCTAAAATAAAAACATATATAGGTTTTGTATTAAAAATCAGCAATCCTATTCTTCTGAACTATAAGCATCTTTTAATATAACAATGCAGACTTGATTATTAACACAGATTAGTAAAAAGAAGGGTTATTTCAATAGAATCCCTATAGCAATCCCTGCTACATATTTTAATTATGTATTGTTAGTTGTAACAGTTTTTAATTTATTTTTGTTTGTCACACAATCACTTATTGAGA
>QLTV01001146.1:1178013-1205565 GCA_003457575.1 Thermophis baileyi
GGAAGGAAGGAAGGAAGGAAGGCTTGAGGAAGGCATATTTGGGGAAAAGGAATTATTTAATTTATTTCTCCAGTTTTTAAATGGATACAAGGATGTTTCAATTTCTGTTAAATTATAACAATGCAGTCTTTAAGCTAATTGACCCAGCACAAATTTCATTAGCAGAATAGAGCACAAGCCTCATGTTCCTCAGCAGGCCACAAATCTGCTTGAGGATTTGGGAATACTTCAGAACAATGTGGACTTGGGGTTTTCTCTGCAGGACCCCTCCACTGTATCAAACAAACAGTTCTGGCCCTGATAACGGATTTAGTTGGCAAAGTGCCCCTGCCTTTTTGAAGATTTATTTTAGACTCATCATCTAGTCCAGGGGTCCTCAAATTTGGCAACTTTAAGACTTGTGGACTTCAACTCCCAGAATTCTGGCTGGAGAATTCTGGGAGTTGAAGTCCACAAGTCTTAAAGTTGCCAAGTTTGAAGACCTCTGATCTAGCCTGTGATTTCCTGGTGATCTCTTTTCCAAACATTAACCAAGTCTAACTCTGCTAAGCTTTTAAGATTAGCCAAAGTAAGCCATACTTTGCCAATGAACAGAAAACTATAATATTAAAATTCAGATGTTGGTATAAACTTATTTACTTTCTATTGCAAACATTCTCGCATAGGTCTGAGAGAGTCAAAAGGTATGAGCAGCCAGGATTAAAGACCTGCATGGGAAATTCAGTGAACTGTGTCCCCTCCCCACCCCTCATTCAATCAGAAGATCGAGCCACTGAGTGTTTTTCATTCTGCCAGGTCCTGGACAAATGGAAACTTCTATTTGTGCCTTATCAGCATAGGTGAGAAGGAAAGCATCCAGTAATGTTATGGACCAAGTAGCAGGTTCAGTATGTTTCCCACACAAATATGCCTAGACATATCCACAGAATGAATCTGGCTATGTATTTTCCCATGTAGGGTTATTGCAATCCATATCCTACATCCATTGTAATCTATATCCCATATTCCATATCCCTATTTTGTAACCCCTCCCCATACACCCTCCAATCATATTACCATAATGTAAACAGTAGAATGGATGATTATGACTACAGTATATGTCTTTGTGTTCTTTTTGACAAACTAAGGGTAGAAAATGATACATTAAGATTCTACAAAGCAAAATGCATCTCTTTTCCACTTCAAAAGACCAAAGTTGCCAAAACCACAAACATGAGATGAAAAACATTTGGACAAAATAACTATTTTGTTACTCTGTTACTGGACATAGTAACTCTACATACAACTCTTCGAAGCCAAAATAATCTTGCCTGACCCTGTTTTCATTTATTCTCTATTCAGTCTTATACTTGCACATACTAAGTGAACAATTGGAAACATACATCTTTCTTAGGAGAAATTTCTTTCTCACAGGAACATTAATGAAAATTACAAAACATCTACTTCTTTGCCAATTACAGATATTCTTCTACCCTCCTCCTCTGGACTCTTCAGTCATGCTCAATATGGTAAACCTGTCCCTGCTTCTAAAACACTTTGTTTTATGTTAGCCTCCTAATATAATGAATTCAGCTTCTTTTTCTTAAAAATTTGCTCTTTCTCATTTTGTGATTCCCCCCCCCCCCTCTTTCCAGGGTTTCTGTGATCTCTTCCTGGTGGCCTCTTCCAAAAAGTCTATTCACCTTTCTCAGTTCTGTCCTCTTTTATTCTATTCCTCCATCACCACTACAACAGAAGCTTTCAACTAATTAGCAGCTCAACTTTGGGATCAAGCCATTTAATTGCATTTAAAATAGCCCAACCACTTTAAAGGTATGAGAAGATGAAAAATATTCACACTGCTGAATCTGCATGCAAGCATGAGTATAGAATGAAACTGGCTTCCACAGCACAATCTTCACAGTCTATCCCAGTGATGGCGAACCTTTTTTGGTCCGCGTGCCAAAAGGGTGTGTGTGTGCGCGCGCTAGTGCGCGCGCGCCCACACCAATTCCCTCCCCCCACGTATCCGCACAACCCCCCCACGCTGCCCCCTACGCATGCACCCCCCGCGAATGCGCAAAGGCCTCACTGAAGCCTGGGACAGTGAAAAACGGTCGAACGGGCAAACCGGGAGGTCGAAGTTCGGAAAAACGCACTTCTGGTTTGCCCGTTGGGCTGTTTTTCGCACTCCGGGGCTTCAGGAAGCTTCCCTGAAGCCTCTGGAGTGCAAACAAACAGCCCAACGGCAAACCGGAAGTGCGTTTTTCCGAACTTCCAGTTTGCCCGTTGGGCCGTTTTTCGCACTCCGGGGCTTCAGGAAGCTTCCCTGAAAGCCTCCTGAGTGCAAAAAACAGCCCAACGGCAAACCGGAAGTTCGTTTTTCCGAACTTCTGGTTTGCCGTTGGGCCGTTTTTTGCACTCCAGGGCTTCAGGACGCTTCCCTGAAGCCTCCGGAGGGCAAAACAGCCTTCCCCAAGGCCGAAAATCAGCTGGCCAGCGCGCACATGCGCGCTGGAGCTGACATAGGGCAACGCCTCGCGTGCCCTCTGATATGGCTCCCCGTGCCACCTGTGGCACGCGTGCCATAGGTTCGCCATCACTGGTCTATCCTCAAGATTGACAGTAGAATCAAACATTATACCACACATCACGGACATTATTTCAGTTAGTGAAGATAAATGAGAGTGCATTGGGAATTAAGCCAACTCCAAAGCCTACGGGCATACCTTTAAGCAAAGCATTCCCCTATGAGACCATCCTATAATAAAGATGCCCAGAATCAATACAGAGTCTATGAGAAAAGACCAGTAAGAATTCCCTCAATATTTATTTGGCTGTTTCCTACAGTGGTAGCCTGCATCTTTTTTTCAGCAGTGCAAAATCTACCCTCAGTTGACATTTGCCCCCCAAACAGCAATCCTGTAAAGTAGGCTAAATTGAAAAAAGGGAGCAGCCTAAAGTCATTCAATGAATCTTTCCTATTTTTACTATGCGACATAACTGTCTATTGTATTCAGAAAAGTCTCAATATATTGTTGCATAGGTTTACAGGTCTAACACAATAAATGTTTTATGACTAACATAAAAGCAAATGAAAAATAAAAACGAAAGTACAGAATAACATTTATGTTTGTTCTCCTGTGACTTCAAGTAACAATCTGGGCTTCCCTAAAGACAAAGACAGCAACACATTTTATATTACAACCAGGCATTTCCTCAGCCAATGTAAGCAAATGCAGATGACAGCAGTGAGACTGTACATATGTTCCCTTCTGATGATGTAGTTGGAAAATCAGAAGTCAACTTCCAAAACAGGAGGAAATTTTTGTACACTGACTTCAGGAACAACATAATAAGCCTAAACATTTGCTCACATGAATAGCATATGCTAAGGCTAGTTCAAAAAAGTTGATATTACAAATGTAGTCTTGGAAAAAATGAAGAGCAAAATTAATTGTGATCCATACTGAATTTTCTAAATGTCTACCATACCATTGATTGAGAGTACGCCGAGAGAGACAGAGCCTCTTGAAAGTGTGTGAATGAATAGGCAAGATAAGATTCTATTGGCACTTTATACCCATGATGGTGAACCTATGGCACGTAGCGGAAGTGGCATGCAGAGCCATCTCTCCGGGCACATGAGCCATCGCCCATTGCTCTTCCGGGTTCCGGTGCGCCGGCCAGCTTGTCTTCACACGCACAGGAGCGCCGGAAAAGAGCAGCCGCCTGGTGCACATGCACGTGCCGGGCGGCTGCTCTTCTGGTTTTTGGTATGCGCATGCGCCCCAGCCAGCTGGTCTTCCGGTTTCTGGCATGCATACATGCGTGAAGACCAGCTGGTCGGGGCGCATGCACGCGCCGGAAACCGGAAGATCATCTTCCCAGCGCATGCATGCGCACCGGGCGGCTGCTCCTCCGGTTTCCGGCGCGTGCATGCGCACCAGCCAGCTGGTCTTCGCACATGCATGTGTGCCAGAAACCGGAAGAGTGCCGAAATGTGAGTGCACAGGCGCGCATGCGCATGCCGGAAACCAGAAGAGCAGCCGACCGGCGCACGCATGTGCACTGGGTGGCTGCTCTTCCGGTTTCCGGTATACGTGCCCATGCACGCGCACTCCCATTTCGGCACTCAATGCCGAAAAGGTTCGCCAACACTGCTTTATACTAATGTGAACCTCTCTTTCTTGTCATGCATATGAGAACAATGAATATGTGCTATGGAGAACCTTCTTGATCGATAAAGGCTCTGCATGCAGATCAAAAAAATCAGGAGACTTGAATCTCATGGAGATGTTCATGGTTGAGAAACTCTCCACTGCAGAGATTTACATCCTACTTCTCGAAGGAAAGGAGGAAAGAATGCAATTAGCACGAGGACTGAATATGACCAGAAGTCTTGACACATTTATCTTGGAATAAAAGGAACTAAACTGAAAGCCTGAATACTTTTCCTTTTCCTTCCAGCCCTGGAACAACTATTCCATGTTGCAAAGTAAAGGGCATAAAAAAACACCTCAATACCGCCAAAACTCCTTTCCCTATTTTTCATGCCAACTTTCAAGGAATAAGCTGGAATAAACATGAGCAGTAGTTTTATGTTTATCTAAGAAGGGTCACTGACTTCAGTTGGACTTCTTACAGAAAAAGCATGCATAGGTTTATGTTCGCTGAACCCAGACAGTTATTCTGTCTCTAGTCAAATGTGTGTTTTTGTGCATTTGTGTAATGTAGGACAGGAGTTTATGTGAGAGAAAATAGATATATGCAAATAGATCAAC
Organism: Thermophis baileyi; assembly: GCA_003457575.1. Classification (NCBI taxonomy): domain Eukaryota; kingdom Metazoa; phylum Chordata; class Lepidosauria; order Squamata; family Dipsadidae; genus Thermophis; species Thermophis baileyi. The sequence continues at coordinate 1,182,777 of QLTV01001146.1, forward strand.
TAATACCAACAATTTTAAATCAATTAGCATTAATTCAAATAACATTCATTTAATGTCTTTGCTTGGGCTCTAACCTTTTTTTCAATCATGGGTTCTGGCCACTGCATATATCTACAACCTATATAGGTTGTTCACATGCACATATTAATTGAAAAACCTTCATGTTTCAGTGGAAGTTGGTGACTATAACTGACAAGGTAAGAAATCTGGAAAACGTGATGTATGCATTTTTTACCCCTTGTGTTATTATCTTCTTTATAAAGGATCTGCTTTAAATCCAGATTTATCTTTCTTTTAGTTTACTACTAATATAAGCCATGTAAACGGGTGTAGCCAGTAAGATTCCTATATACTAACCTCTTCCAATGTACTTCAACTCCATAATATAAATAGCTGAATAAGCCTGCTGTTTCAGCAAAATATAACCCATTCTCAAATTTACACCATCAGGACAAAGAACATTTGTTCTAATTCAATGGATGATTAAAACAAAATGAGACATGAGTAGAAAGCTCACATTAAGGACCGAGCAAATTCATTTGAGAACTGAAAGATTCCCAGTTTTAAAGAACTAGTTTCCATCAAACTGTCTCTTGGAAAATCAGCAGTTGACTTATTTAAAAGGGCTGGAAATATTGCAAGCAAGTTACATCCAGTATATTAGACCTTGATTTGCAGTCAAAATATAATGTTTGAGGGATAATAGCAGAGCTAAAACCAGTCTGTTTAATCTATTACACGAATATTCCTATTTTTTCTTGCACCTGAATCCCTTTCCTTGCTCAAAACTATTTAAAACAAAACAAATATTTCTCCTAACAGAAGTGACTAAGTTGTCCCTGGATGATACAGCTCATTTATTTTCAGGAAGGAAGCAGAAAATATTAGCTGTGTCTTGAAGGGAAGACCTGGCATCAGAACAGGCTTACAGCTTTCAGTTGTTTCAGGCTTAATCTTCTTTTAAACTTTTAATGTGTTGACAAGCTTTCAAACCCAATATCTTTTTTTCCTCTGAAAATCAGCTGAAGATTCTAATACTGCAGATAATTTCCTACCTTGAACAACTCTGCAAAGCCAAGGTTGTGCTTGAAAACTGATCACCACACCCTGCTATCTTGCCACCAACTTTCTTTTTTGTTCTTAGCAAACAAGTTCTGTATATGCTTTTACTATGGATCAAACCACAATTGTGCATGCTGGCACACAACCCATATTTTGAAAAGTTTGTGATAAGATTCACGTACCATTTATCTTTTGCTGATTTATTTAAAACAAACTGAACTGCAAGGGGAGAAAACATCTAAGAACAAGTGTTATGGCACACGTACAATGAAAGTTTATTCATGCTGACAGAAGAAAATATAAAACTGATGACTCACGCACCATAATAGAGTGTCCACTTCTTTCAATAAATGCATTTTTTTTGCTACTGTCTGAAAGTAATTTAAGCTAAAGGAAACTCATCAATAGCCTTAAATTGTAGCAACTATTGAAGCATAGTCCTTAATGAAGCTATCATCTAGTACTGAGGTGTGATGAATGACTATATAAATTAAGATTCAGATGTCTTCGTTTTGAACATAAGCAGATTACTTCCTCTCTAAACCTGTATTTAAAGTTTAGAAAATATATTCCAAAAAGAATATAAGGCCACATATAACAATCAATCACAAAAATTAAACAATGGCAGAAAACAATACATAACTTCAATATCATACGTAGTCAACAGTAGAACAGATGCCTTTCAAGCAAAACACTTTTCTCTGAAAAGAGAAAAAAATGCCACTTGAACACTTGAGAGCCATTGCAGACCCTTTAACAATACTGGGCTTGATACAGCAAGATCAGTCATTACAAGGCAAATTTCTCTTTTCCTAACTGACAAAGCACTGTATGGTTTTTCAGGATGACTTTTAATCACTGAATGCCCTCACAATACTTGATTATCAGACACCAATACTGTAGACCAGGGGTCCCCAAACCCCTACTGGGTCATAGCCTATTAGGAATTGGAATACGTGAGTGGATGGCTGGAGTATGTGCGCGCCGGCCCACCCCTCACGTGGCCGTTTCCCTTTCCCCACCCCGGCCGCCAAGCCACAAAGGTTGGGGACCACTGCTGTAGACTTTCTTGTGCCCTGTGAATGCCTTTTTATTCTCCTAAGCATTTAAAAATAATTTTAATATGTCACAAATGTGCCCTCTTTTATTATTGAGGGGGAGGGAGAGGGAGAGGGAGAGGGAGAGGGAGAGGGAGAGGGAGATGGAGATGGAGAGAGAGGGGGGGTTTTCTCCACACTGACCACTACTAGGTTATTTAGGCTGAGAAGTGATGTGCCTAAGTCACACAGTGAGCTTCATTGATTTAGGAGAGATTAGGCCTCCTAGTCCAAGACCACAACCACTAGACTATACTGGCTCTGCTGCTTCTGTTTGTTGTTATTGTTTCTTTTGTTTTGTTTTCAGTGATAGTGCTATTTATAGTTGGGCTGTATTATTGTGCTAAATGCAGCCCAATGGTAGTCTGGTTTGTGTTTCATTTGATAAGCAATGCAGTGCTATGGAAAAACGGGACTCAAGGTTTTGTTAACATTAAAACAACATAGAGCTAATATAATGTTCAGTACAGAAAAACAATCCTATGACAAATATATTGGGCAATAAGTCACTATTAATCCACTTTGAGGAAATCTTTACTCTGCATTAATAAAAACAGGAAATAATTCCAATTTCTGAAAGTTAAATAAGTTTCCTTCTTGCAGTTTTAATTAGAGTCTAAAATTAATGCTAACAAACGTTAAAGCTTGGTCAAAATCAAATTTCATAATATAATAATTCCTAGAAAGCATCATTCAACATCTGAAATTGAAGGGTTAATTGAACTTAATTGAATTGAATTGCTAAGTAGTTGCAGTCAGCCAAATAAGCTTAACATAGAGCCATCTGATGTTGGCAGGTCAACATGAGGGATCTGCCAAAGGCACAGGGGCTCAGAAAGGCCCATCATGAATTGTGCCAACCCTTCTGCCATTAGGACCTTTCACCAGGGCCAGATGGAATGCCATGGTCTCAGCTACTCTTTGTTCTCACTGCTGGCAATCATTCATTTCCTCTCTACCATTAGCAGGCTTATCTCACAAGAAGTGGGGACGTACTTCTGCCGGAAGCAAGTCTTTAAATTCATTCTTTGGCGGATACACATTTTGGTTTTCATTGGTTCTTGAATTTTGGGGAATCTAGCACCATGGCGGGCCACAGAACAACAGAACCAAATATAGCATGATTTTCACAATACTACCAATGGTAACTAACATTACCAATGTTAGGTAAATCACATCTGCAAAAAGCAAAGATAACTTGAATGATTGATAATAGCAGCAATCAGTGTGCCACTGCCTGATGGGTAGGAAAATTGGCACCAAGGGAAAAAGTCTTTTTTTTTTTAGGTCAGGTTTGACTTCTGATGATTTAATGGACATGTAGTTTTTTGGGGAATCAATACAGAGTTAGATTTGGCATTGATTTCTTCCATGATGTTTGGGGGGGGGAGTGTTCCTTTTCCCAATAGTTTTAAGTTTTTCAAAGTAAAAAATAAAAAATGAACAAAAAATGATGATGAAGAAAGGAAAAAGTAGAGGAGATAATAGAAAAATAAGAAACAGCGCTGCAGTAAAATAAAAAATATATAAAAAGAACAAAGATACAGAAAAAAGAACGACTTATGACTCTTTTTTCAGCAGATGCAAACGAAACAAGGTTTTTTTTTTCCTGCTTAGCACATTCAATAGGAGCAAGTAAGTGGATTGTGGAGATTTCTTTTGTGATCTGCCTATAATAAGGTCTAAATCCATAGATGGCCTTTATGACTCTATCCAAATCTTATTCTTAATTGGGATAGATATTTCAGGGATCCCAATTTAGATCACAGTTGAAATTTTTAAGTGGCTTGCTTACCTGCTCCTATGGCAGGAAGAATCCAGCTATAACTAAGCTCCTTTACAGTTCATCTAAAAAATCCTGATCTACCAAGAAACATAAATCCTTCCTATTTATTTATTAAATTTGTTTGCTGCCCATCTCAAAATATTAGTGAAATTGTAACATTCTGCTGTAAAGGCTACTTCTTCACATTGATTTACTAATATTGTTTTTCCTACATTTCAATTTTAAGTGTATGCAGCAGCTTTTCCCCACAAGCATACTGAATTTTGTTTCTCTGAACTACTTGTTTCCTGTACACACCTTGGATTGACTACCCAAAAGGAATGAAAGGAATCATAATCTTAGTTTTGCTCTTAATAAATATTTCTTTATCAAAATAGCACATGGGTATCTAACACAGCACACCTTCCTAACCAGCCAGATCTCTGAAGCACCATGGCATCAAGGAATCCATCAGTGAGTCCCCATGTTTCATTCTGACTGCTAGCTGCTGACTGCTAGCTGCAGTTCGGCGGTTCAAATCTCACTGGCTCAAGGTTGACTCAGCCTTCCATCCTTCCGAGGTGGGTAAAATGAGGACCCAGATTGTTGGGGGCAATATGCTGACTCTGTGAACCGCTTAGAGAGGGCTGTAAAGCCCTATGAAGCGGTATATAAGTCTAAGTGCTATTGCTATTGCTATTCCACTGCCCACATGATTGCTCAGGCTTAGTTGCAAGACAGAACAGAATGAAAAGTATAACATGCCTTAACTTTAAGGCAAAACTTGTAATGTGAAGTACTTTAGCACTGAGCTGAGGGAGGCAACCCTAAGAGAAGAAAACATACCGTAAGTAACATGAGATTAGCTAAGAAAGAGTCGAGTTACTTAAATTGCACTTTTTAATGTTAAGACTACCAGAACTCTAGAGCAGGGGTCACCAACCTTTCGGACCTCAGGGACCACTAAATTCATAATTTTAAATCCCGCGGACCACTAATACAATTTTTTTTAAAAGATAAATAGTATTTAGTGCAATATAAAAAATGCAAATAATTTTTCTGCGTACCACCAACATTTTCTCGTGGACCACTGGTTGGTGACCACTGCTCTAGAGCGTCTGTGATGGTCCTGAGATGCTTGAATTTCAGCGTTCAACAACTCCACAGCCTGCACAGATCATGCTAGCTGAAGAATATAAAAGTAACAGTCTAATATATATGAAGGGAACCCATTGGGAAAGAGTTTTTTCTGCCTTTGGCCTTTATTAATAGCAATAGCACTTAGACTTATATACCGCTTCACAGTGCTTTACAGCCCTCTCTAAGCGGTTCACAGTCAGCATATTGCCCCCAACAATCTGGGTCCTCATTTTACCCACCTCGGAAGGATGGAAGGCTGAGTCAACCTTGAGCCGGTGAGATTTGAACTGCCGAACTGCAGCTAGCAGTCAGCTGAAGTAGCCTGCAGTGCTGCACTCTAACCACTGAGCCACCTCGGCTCTATAATGTTTGTCACAAAACTAATTAGGAATTTCTCCAGATTTCTGCCAGTTTCATCTCATAGCATTCCTGGAGATGATTTCCAAACCAATTGAAAGAAAGCATTGTAACATGGTCTTGCAGTTTGGGAAGATAGAGAGGTGAAGAGCCATATTATTCATCACATCATGCTGTGTAACAATAAGTGTTTTATAATCCTAATATAATTATGTCCTGTATGAAACTCTTTAGGAGAAAAAAATTAACTGGAACTAAATAAACTGGATTTTACTTTCTTACAAAGGCAGGCACCAGACACGATTATGCACCCTTATGAGAATGGAAGTGCTTTCTTAGCCCAATTTCACTAGCAGCAATCACTTCAGAAGAAACCCAGCTTTGAGAAATGTCTTGGCATGAAACTTAAAGTCAAACTTCAGAAAGTCATATATAAGATCTCTTTGTGTAATCTTTCTGATTACGCATAATTACTTTGTGAATTGTATATATCAAAGTACCCAGAAGAACATTTGTAACTGTTAAAGCATTAGACTAGAACTGAAAACTGAGACAACTTCACTGTCAATCATGGAAATCACTGACTGACTTTGGGCCAGTCACTTTTCCCAGCCTTACCTGCCTCACAGGGAGACAGAAGTTCTATGTACTGGTATATTGTTTTGAGTTCTGGATGAAAGGCAGGATAAAAATTTAAAATATATATATAAATAAGATAAAATCTACTTTTGCTAAACAATTCCCACACAAGAGCAAAATCCAGGTTTTCAATTGAATTCAAAATCCAAATATAACCATTTATACTTTTTCACCATAATGATGGTGTTATTAAACACAAATTATACCCAATAAAGGTTAAATCAATCAATGACAAAGCATTAGGAGTTGTAATAAATAAATTGTTGGTTACCAAAATTCCTGCACTACAGCATTCTTTTCACCACTTCAATGCAAAGGATGTCTTCTTTTGTTTATATAATAAGAACGTGTTATTACATAACAGTTTTAAATTAGAAAAAATGTTCATCTGCTAGTCATCAAAGTGAAAACATCATATTAATACCACATTAATCTTGTTAGCAGGCTTTGAATTATGATCAGTTGCTAACAAGCATTATTCATGAACTGAATTAGATGTACTAAGGAAACAACTTTTTTTTTAAACTATCAAAAAAAATCTGGTTGCTTTGTAATGTTCCTAGCTCATTGACTATTTTATATATTAGCAGTAATATGACACAAACCTGTTTAGAATATTCAGTTTAATTTCTGGTGCCTAATTTAATTTTACAATTTAAATTTAATTTCTGTTGTACTAGTTGTCTTTGATCTTTATGCTGGTAATATATACAAAACAATAAGAATGAGAATACATGAGAAAAGAATAAGCAAAGCTGAAGTAAGTGATATAGCAGTAAAGATCTAGTAGAACCAAGGAGGCACAGCTTCAAATCCAATCCCAATCGTGGATAATTTTGGTACAGATATTATGCCCAATCTACCTCACAATTTTATTGTGATAGGAAAAAATGGGAGGAAGGAGTATCACATATTCAACTTCAAGTTGCTGGATAAAAGGCAGGATCTAATTCTAATCACACATGCTATAAAAGAAAAAAATAAATTAAATGAGAATTACTTACCATCTTCTGTACTATTCCCAACAATGTTCCAGGAAGATGGAATCTCTTCACAGGCCATGGCTAGCATAACATCATGATCCATTGACTGCAAATCTCTCTCGATCAAATCAAACTGACAGAGAAGGGTGTGATGACTGGAGGGAGTGAGACAGTTGGCCTGACTCACCAAGAAACATGCTAATTCACAAGCAATGTCATGCTTGAAGGTAAGAAATGAGGAGCCCAGAATCACAAATTCACTTTCCTTTCCATACATAACCACAATGACAGAAACATCTTCTTGTTCTCTATGAGCTGAAAAAGTATAACAATTAAATGTTATATACTCAATACATGCCTCTACAAAAATACATTTTATTGCCATTTCTTAAAGTATGAGAAATTGGAATTAAAGTCAGATTCCATTCTCATTTACCGGTACTTTATGTGCAGAAAAAAAAAATGATAGTATTCACCATGTACTATATACACGTATATACACTTGACTGAAAAAAAAATAGGCAATGCATAGTAATATTAGAAGTAACAGAAAGGTTGATACATTTTTCAAAGGTTGATATATTTTTCAGTTGTCTGTTGCCTTATTTACATTGCTCTTTTTTATTCAGTGCAACTTGCACCGTCCACTTGTATTGGGATGCAAGTGTTACTAATATCCAGCCAGAACACCAACTGGTCCAGGCAGAAAAAAAAATGCCAGAAGAATCCCTAGCCACATTATGTTGGCTGTGAATTCTGGAATTTATGGTTAAAGCATACATAGAGTTGCCCCATCAGCGAAGATGCTGTTATTAATACAAACAAAAAGGATTGTATTACATGAGCTTTATTTGATCACCAATGTGACACAGCAAGCCAGGTTGTGACTGCCTGATCATGCAAACAGTACTATCATTACTTCTGCACTCATCAGTATTTGATACTAGCATGTCAAGGGTAGAGGATTCTCCCAATAGCTACTTCATTACAGGTATCCTCATTTAACAACTGTTCAAAAAGCTACTTATGACCTGCCCTCAAAGATAAGACGGCTGCATCCCTCCCCAGTGTGATCACATGATTGCAGTTCAAGTGCTTTGGCAATCAGTTCATCTTTATGACCAGTTACAATATTCCTCAGTCATGTGACAATGTGAAACTTTTTGGTTTCTTGCAAAGAACACCCATTCAGGGGAATGGATTTGCTTAACGACCACATGGTTTACTTAACAGCCAATGGTTCATTTAATGTTGTATAAACAGTAGTAAAATAGAATCAGATCATGGCAACTCATTTAGTGACCACAACGACTTATGACCAAAATTCTGGGTTCAGTTGTGATTGCTAAGGCATGATTAAGTACATGATAATGGTGCTGAAAGAAGAGCACTCAAAAATGGGAAGGAAAAGCAACTCATCAAGGCACCTGAAAACCACAGTATCCAGATTGGTCTACGCCCCCTTTACTAGAAGATAAAAAATAGCTTGGATAATGCTAGGGGTTGATTATCTGGGAGAAAAATCTATCAATGAGGTCATTAGGAATCAATAATGACTTAATAGCACATCATCAATCAATCAATCAATCAATCAATGTTAATGGAAAAATATTGCCTATGTCCAGGGGTGGGTTCCAACTTACCTCGCTGCCGGTTCGCTCGCTCCCGCACCTCGTGGGCGTGCACGCGCATGCGCAGTAACAAAAAATCTGGGGGGGAAAAAACCCCAAAGCCGAAAAAAAGATGGCGACCGCATGCACAGTGCCGGAAGTCGGCTTCTGCGCATGCTCAGAAGGAAAAGAAAATTCAAAAAAAATTCAAAAAAAAGATGGCGGCCCCCACGGACCGGCACTGACCGATCCGGTTCGGTGAAGTCATCGTGATGTCACCAGTGGGCCGCTACCGGTTCGGGAGAACTGGTCCGGGAGGAACCCCCCCCCTGCCTATGTCTATCTAACCATAGTTAACAAATAGTTATCAAAAAGCTGTAAAAACTAGCAAATTTTATAAGTTATGCTTTTATAAGTCAGGCTTTAGATTGGAATATATATTGTAAATAAAAGGTTTTCATTCCTGATTCTTTCAACTGTATATATTAAGTAGGATCATAAATAATGCTTGGACTTGGAGAAGGAGAAACTAAGTAATGTGGAGAATGCAGTGCTCCTAAGAAAAGGTTAGACATTTTGGGGAACTCACTGCCACTTATTGCTATGCTTAGTAGTTATCTGGAAACAGACTTTACGTCTTAGCCCAGTAACTGTACACAAGAGACAAAAACTCTGTTGTTTGGCTTCCACTGTGATAACAATTAAATAATCAAAATTCAATAATAGCCCTTCCAAAACAGATTAAAATGCTGCAATAAGACGACAAATTGACAATGTAGCAGAGCTACACCACTCACCTGGAATTATAGATTCAAGAGTGTTTTCAGTAACTTGCTTGGCATAAACCACATGTTTCTGTATTGATCCTTTGTAAACAAAGTAAAATTCAGCCTCTTCTGGAAGAATGTTGTCAAACTTTCCATATATAATGGTTTGCCCCTAGAAAGTGGACGTATTTTTAATGCTATATCACATAATAGAAATATTTTTAATTACAGCGAGTGGCAATACAGACTGGGCATATTCTACAGTATTTAACATGGTTAAAGTTTTCACACTGTAATCAGTGACATGGAAAATGTTTACTTGTAGACTGTGATAAACGTTTTGCAGTTCAAACCAGGATTTACAAAACTATCAACAAATCACACTTTTTCTGAGCAACTGAAATTAACAAACCAAAAACAACTCCATTATATAACTCTGAAGGGAGTTTTCAAAAGAATGAAATATACAAGAGAGCAATAACAAAGAATCAGATCTGTTTTGGGGAGGAAGTGTAGATGGAGCTGTGTTTCCTTAAAAGAAGAACTGCATACTTGTTGCTACCATTATTTTTAATAATGTAGTTTTAACAATAGTCAATACAATTGTCCTCATCTGACAGTACTTGTTAACAAGCAAAATAACAAAAACAAATACTTCAAAATATCTTTTTAACACAGAGGCCTTCAAATCAATTCCCCTGGATTGAAAGTCTTTACTCCTCAGAGAAAAACTATTTGAGCAAAATGCCAACAATGGACAGAGCCAGATATTCTCTCCTCTTTACTAAAATCCCCTCCATAACAGTATATATTTTCTTACTCACACATTTAAGAATACTAAGAGAAAATGTATTGAATTCAGGTTCAACTATGGCTGGATTCATACAATTTACTAAGGCAAAACCAAACAAATAATTTTTGATGGTGTAAACTTTCATGGCTGGCATCAATGAAGCAGTGATGAGCTTTGGGCTGGATGCCCTTTTCTATTATTTTAAAACAAGAAAACTAGACCACCGCTATCCAGTCTGAAAGCTCATCACTGCTTCAAATAACATTTGGGCTTACATGTGAAAACATGCATGCATTAATAGGTATATGTATGTAACCAATGGATGTGTATGAATCAGTGGGCATGCATTAAGAGATTCCATCACACCCTAACATACATACATACATACATACATACATACATACATACATACAGTACATACATATCATTTGAAATGGTTTGAAAAGCAGAGCCACCAACAACTCTCTGGAGTACCTGAAATTAGACTGTATGCCATGTATTCCTACTATTTTTTTAAATGTAAATTAATTTAAATAGGACATAGGATTGTTTGTTGAAGTAAAGAGCAAATCTAGCATTTAAACACTAAGTAAGCACTAAGTAGAACATATTTTTTTATGTATGAATTACTAAGTTGAGAGTGTACACAAAACCAAATTATATATCCCCCTTATCTCCAGATAACAATACAAGGGCACCAGAGGTGGGTTTCTACCGGTTCGGACCGGTTCACCCGAACCGATAGCGACCCGCTGGTGACATCACGGTGATGTCACGGAATCAGTTCTGTCGGTGCCGGTCCGTGGGCGCTGCCATCTTTTTTTTGGAATTTTTGGGGGGGGGGGAATTTTTTTCCAGGTTTTTTTTCTTCTGCGCATGAAGCCGAGTTTCCTGCACTGCGCATGCATCACCATCTTATTTTTTGGCTTTTTTTTTCCACGAGGCGTGGCCACACGGCGCGGGAGGAAGCGAACCGGCAGTGAGGTAAGTTAGAACCCACCCCTGAAGGGCACCAACATTACATTGTTTTTCTAATCTCTGCAAGTGCCAATCAATCAAATGTAGGCAGGACTTCTTGTAGTCATGTCATCCTAGGTATTCTTTAATTAAAACATTGTTGAAGAGTACAGCCACAGTTTTTTGTACCATGCTGGACAATGGATAATTCTGACAAGCCTTGGCATCAAAGCATAAAGCTCCATCACTCTACAGGCAACACCCAGGTCTAGCTTTGCTTTTGATGCAAAGTTGGTCTTGCTTATTTGCTATCTGGGTGTGATGGGCGAACAGGATACAAAAGAACTAACTGATAATGAATCAGATGAAACTTAGGAAATGATGACTGACAAACATTATGAACAGGAATTATATATCACCAAGTTAAATCTTTCATATATTATGCCTTAGTATGCTCTGGTCCCGTTTTTCTTTGAAAATAGATCATATTACTAGTAAAATAGACATATAGCTGACAATATAATTTCATCAAATGAAACCAAAGTTCATTTACAGAAAAGACATTTCCAAATGTGCATTTTCCAGAAAAAAAAATTTTTTCAATGAGGTTTATATTACCCATTTTAGCCAAGTTAAAATTCTAACTATTCCAAATAAAATTCAGGATAGTAATTTCTATGCAGGATTCTTTAAAACATCCAGAATAATTTTTTTTGCAGTCAGCATGTATAAACTGGACACAGCATGCATGTGTCCAGTTTATACATTACACATCTAGAAATATATATCAAATCAAGTGCATAACTGGAAATTTAGGAGAATTGGCAAAAAAAAAAAATACAAATGTCTAAAGTGTTTTTGAGGAAATGTAACAACATGCCTGTTTAAACATGCCTGCTTAAAGTTTTCACTTATTCCATGGACTTTGATAGGAAAATGAAAGCTAAATGAACTGTACAGAACCAGAAGATCATTCTTTCCAACAGAAAATTAAAACTAGAGACTAAACTACTATAAAAGGTAAGTGAAGAGTGAACAATTAATGGAAAAGCACTTAGAACATTTCTGAGGTACAGACTCTAGCAGGAACTTAATATATTTACTAAATACACCCAAACAAAAACCCAAATATACAGTAAGTTTCCATTATTATTATTATTAGTAGTAGTAGTAGTAGTAGTAGTAGTAGTAGTAGTAGTAGTAGTAGTAGTAGTAGTACTGTTTCCCCCAAAATAAGACATCCCCTGATAATAAGCCCAATTGGGCTTTTGAGTGCATGGCAATAAGGCCAAGCGCTTATTTCAGGGTTCAAAAAAAATATAAGAAAGGGTCTTAGTTTCGGGGAAACACGGTAGTAGTATGGTTAGTCCCACAATCAGTCAGATACATTTTTATCAATCTACTGAATCCTTCCAAAGGACCTAGGATAGGCAGATGTTGATGTTTCATTGTATTAAAGTTATCATCGCAGGATGTAAACTGTTCCGAGTAAAGCTGCTTTTTGCAATTGACTGATGGTGATTTTGTCAATGCCAATGGTATTTAAGTGGTGTTTTGAGATTGCACTATTACTATTGGTACTACCTTTGCTTTCTTTTGCCACAGTCATTCCATTTCTATTTGCAGATCTTTGTACTTTGTTTTCTTTTCTAGTTCTTTCTATTCTATTATGCTGTCTCCAGGTGTTGCAATGTCCACTACCCAGACTTTTTTTTGTCTTTTTTGTCTGTTTAGTCTGGCGTATTATGCTGGTGTCTGTCTGTTTGAAATCTAAAGTCCTGGAGCATGTTAACTTCTTCATTTTCTATTATTTTCTCTTTTTTATGATCCCATCAGTTCTTCCTTGGAGGCAAATTATATTTCTTACAAATCTTCCAATGCACCACTATTGCTATATCGTGCCATTGCTGGTAATCAGCTTGAATAATCTTCTTGCAGTAACTAATATGGTGGTCTACTGTTTCCTCAGCTTCTTTGCAGGGACAGCATTTGTTGTCTGTTGCTGTTTCCTCAATTCTGGCTTTGTATGCATTTGTTCTTAAGTCTTGTTCAGCCAGAATTAGCTCCTGTGTCTCTTTCTTCAGCTTTCCTGCTCTTAGCCATTGCCAGGTCTTGTTGTTACCTGCTCTGCCTACTATTTTTTATGTACTGCCATGTAATTGTTCGACTTGCCATATCTCTTTTCTGTTCTTAATTTGGTCTTTCTTATAGGCCAGGTTTGTCTCTCAATAAGCCTTCCTAGTATATTAGATTCAGTGCATCTTCCTCACTGTCTTTTAGATATTCTTACAATGTCCTTTTTTCTTCTTCAACTGTACCATTGTTGTTGTTGTTGTTGTTGTTGTTATTCCTACCATATAAAAGAGACTTCTCCAACTTTGTGCCTTCCAGATATATCTGAACCAATTTAAAGGAGATCAAAGAAAGATGGGAGGAATATACTGAAATACTGTACAGTAGAGATGTCAACATAGAAGATAGATAGGAAATATTTCCTACTTATAAAAACCTCTATTACTTACAAGATAAAATTAAATTAGCACTCCGGTTATTACTAAGTCAGAAGGAACAGAACAAGAAGAGTATTCTCTTCCCTTATTTATTCAATCTATATGCTGAATATATACTGTATTAAGGAAAGCTAGATTGGAAGAAGATTAGTGTAATTTTAAAACTGGAGGAAGAAACATCAACTACTTACACTATGCTGGAGACATTATTCTAATAGCTGAAAATGGAAAGAATCTGCAAAGTCTACTAATAAAAGTCAGCCCCCACTATTTTAATATAGTGCTAGGCAACATGTTTTCCAAACAGCTTCCCATGGTATCCTTTTTCACATCTAAAGGTACAGTGTAAATGAGAAACATAATGCACATGTACAATATTAATTATGATCTGGAGCAAGTCTTTTATCTCTTAATATATTAATATTTAAATTAATATTAAAGTCCAGCTTAAATGAACAGTAGGCTGAACAGTAGGAATTTCAGCATTTTGTCACACAGTGGAGACTCCTTTCACAACTATCGAGGCAAAAATTTCAAAACTAGATTTCCAAGGATCCAAAAACTCAGATAAGTATGTTTACTGTACAAAAGGTTTGAAGCCATTATGAGAACAATACAGCAACTGCTGTTTCAGATGTAAGCCTTATTTATAGTGAAATCACAGTTAAAAATTCTTGTACTTTTTTCTCCCCCCTACCTCGTAAGAAATTGCGGGAAGGAAGGAATGTAAAAGATAGCCAGTATAAATAATCAAGAGACAATGGGTGAGTTAGTTGAGAATTAACTGATAAATAGCAGTTGAATCCAATCAATTAGAATAGAGCTGGAAGTGACCTTGGAGGTCTTCTAGTCCAACCCCCTGCTCAAGCAGGAAACCCTATACCAGTGATGGCGAAACCTGTGGCACGCAGAGCCATATCTGAGGGCACGCAAGGCGTTGCCCTATGTCAGCTCCAGCCCGCATGTGCGTGCTGGCCAGCTGATTTTCGGCCTTCCGGAGGGCGGGGGAGGTCGTTTTCGCCTTCCCCAGGCTTCAGGAAAGCCTCCGGAGCCTGTGGATGGCGAAAAATGGACCCAACGGGCCTACCAGAAGTTCAGAAACTAACTTCTGGTTGGGCCGTTGGGCCATTTTTCACCCTCCCCAGGCTTCAGGTGGCTTTCCTGAAGCCTGGGGAGGGTGAAAAACGGCCCAATGGCCCAACCGGAAGTTCGTTTCCGGAATTCCGGTTGGGCTGTTTTTCGCCATCCACAGGCTCCGGAGGCTTTCCTGAAGCCTGGGGAAGGCGAAAACGACTTCCCCCCGCCCTCCGAAAGGCTGAAAATCAGCTGGAATCCGTTTTTCGCCAACCACAGGCTCCGGAGGCTTCAGTGAGTCCTGCGCGCATGTGCGGGGGGGCAGCGCGGGGGGGTTGTGCGTGCATGCGCTGGAGGGATTGCATTATGGGTGTGGGCACGCGCGTGCGATAGCACACACCCTTTTGGCACCCGAGAATAAAAAGGTTCGCCATCACTGCCCTATACCATTTCAGACAAGTGACTGTCCAGTTGCTTCTTAAAAACCTACAGTGATGAAGCACCTACAACGTCTGACAGCAAGCTGTTCCACTGGTTAATTGTCTTCACTGTTAGGAAGTTTCTCCTTAGTTTCTTGCTTCTCTCCTTGATTAGTTTCCATCCATTGTTTCTTATCCTACCTACAGGTACTTTGGTAAGTAAGTTGACCCCCTCCTCTTTGTGGCAACCTCTCAAACACTGGGATACTGCTATCATGTCACCCCTAGTCCTTCTTTTCTCTAGACTGCCAAACCCAAATCCTCCAACTGTTCATGTGTTTTAGTCTCCAGGCCTTTAATCATCTTAGTTGCTCTTTTTTTGCACTTTTTCCAAAGTCTCAACATCTTTTTTGTAATGTGGTGACCAAAACTAGATGCAGTATTCCAGGTGTGGCCTTACTAAGGCTTTATAAGTGGTACTATTACTTCACGTGATTTTGATTCTATGCCTCTGTTTATACAAACAGAGATTGTATTAGCTTTTTTGGCGGCGGTTGCACACTGCTGGCTCATATTTAAGTGATCGTCCACTAGGACTCCAAGGTCCCTCTCATAGTTACTGTTTTTGAGCCAAGTTTTGCCTAATCTGTACTTGTACCTTTGGTTTTTCCTGCATAAGTGTAAAACTTTGCTTTTCTCTACATTAAATTTCATGTTGTTGGATAGGGCCCATTGTCTATCAAGAACTTTTTGGATCCTGACCTTGTCTTCTGGGGTGTGGGCTATTCCTGCCAGATTAGTGTCATCTGCAAATTTGATGAGTTCCCCCTTCTATTCCCTCATCTAAGTCATATATAAAGATACTGAAGAGTACTGGTTTATAAAGATATTGAAGAGTACTAAGACAGAACCCTGTGGTACCACACTGCTTACTTCCCTCCATGTAGATGTAGTATCATTAAGAACGACTCATTGAGTATGGTTTGTCAGCTAGTTACAAATCCATCTAGTGGTGATGCTGTCTATCCCACATTTTTCTAGCTTATCAAGAAATAGGTTGTGGTCTACTTTGTCTAATGCCTTGCTGACGTCTAAGTATACTATGTCCACAGCATTTTGCTGGTCTACTAATTTAGTCACTTTGTCAAAGAATGAAATAAGATTGGTTTGGTGTGATGTGTTTTTAACAAACTCATGCTGGCTTTTAGTTATAACTTTATTTGTTTCTAGATGTTCGCAGATCTGGTTTTTGATTATCTTTTCCAGTATCTTCTTAGGTACAAGTAATCATCGACTTACAACAGTTCGTTTAGTGACCGTTCAAAGTTACATTGGCACTGAAGAAAGTGACTTATGACCAGTTTTCACAATTATGACTGTTGTAGCATCCTCATTGTCATGTGATTAAAATTCAGGTGCTTGGCAATTGACTCATATTTACGACGGTTGCAATGTCCCAGGGTCACATGATTCCCTTTTGCAACCTTCTGACAAACAAAGTCAATGGTGAAGCCAGATTCACTTAACAACAGTTTGACTAATTTTATAACTACATTGATTCACTTAACTGTGGCAAGAAGGGTCGTAAAATGGGGCAAACTCACTTAACAAATGTTTCATTTAGGAACAGAAATTTTGGACTCAATTGTGGTCGTAAGCCGGTGCCTTCAGAACTCTGGGATGTAAACCATCAGGTCCTGGTGATTTATATTCGTCAAGGTCAGGTAGGTGTTCTCTAACTATTTTCTTGCTTATTTTAATTTTTATTTCTAGAAATCTGCAAGAAGTGTTTAAAGGATCTGTATCACTATGATGGCAAAATGTTATATCAGGTGGGCTGCTAGTCTAATAAAATAAGCTAAGTAGTGCTCTGATTATTACTTAACCTACTATTCACATCAATTTGGGGCATTTGTCTCTTGCAAAACGAGTAAAATTCTCAACACTTCAAAATATTTTTGCAATAAAATGAAGGTTAGCCATATTAGAAATCAAGAGACAAAAATTATTTTGGCTTAATTAGTTTCATATTACAGACATTATAGTAGTGCACTCAAATATGTGGGTTTCTTACATCCAAATTATAATCAAGGTCTTAGTAATTACAATTGCATGTTTTTCTGTTCCTGGCCGGGAGGTGAAAATTAATTCAATCTGTGTAAATCTGACACACCCTTGCATCTGGATCTACTTTCTTCCACATCTCTTTGAATTCTTCATACCTATGCTTATACTGTACTTAGGTGAAAAACTTTTGAGGCTTAGGTGTGCATACAGATACTACTATTTTATAAAAATGAAATGCAGGTGTAAACATGAGCTAGAATCCCAAGAACAGAGAATTATTTCCAATATCCCAAAGATTTTATAGTAGACATTCTTAGTAAATAATCCCATCTGTTAAACACAAGCTGCATTTAAAACTGGGGCAGAGATCATTTAAAAAACTATTGGGGGGCGGGGACAGAAACTATTTTGTTTCATAAAACTTTTGACTTAATCAAAAAATACTCAGTTTCTACATGACTGCCTTTTTTGTTCCTGATTTTGCCGCATTTTAAAATGTAAAAGTTTGTAAATTGCCTTACAATTTTGTTGTTAGTTGTGAAGTCGTATCCGACCCATCACAACCCCATGGACAATGTTCCTCCAGGCCTTCCTGTCCTCTACCATGCCCCGGAGTCCATTTAAGCTCACGCCGACTGCTTCAGTGACTCCATCCAGCCACCTCATTCTCTGTCGTCCCCTTCTTCTTTTGCCCTCAATCTTTCCCAGCATTAGGCTCTTCTCCAGTGAGTTTTACTCACAATATTTACAGTGAGTAAATATTGCCTTACAGTATTTAAATCAATTTCTTAAACCCTGTGATGTTATGATCCTCTAAAATAGTAAAGAAAACAGTCTTACCTCCTCTGTTAATATATGAAATTATGTGACATCCTTCCCCCATGAATAAGTCACAAATTACAAAGAAAAGAAGCATTACAAGAAGAAGAAGTGCACACCCGTGTCATCATTCAGGCAGTCCTTGACTTAGAACCCATTCACTTAACAATGGTTTGAAATAACAATAGCTTCAGAAAGGATGCTTTATGGCCTGTAAAGTATTTCCAACCATTGCAAAACATTGGACTGCCCCAACTATGGTCAGGTGACTGTGATCTTGGTGCTGGACAACCTGTTTACATTTACGACCAGTTGCCAAATACCCTGTGATCATGTGGTCACTATTTGCAATATTCTCTGCCGGCTTCGCCAGAAAATCAATGGGGAAGCAAGAAGGGAATGTTGCAACCTACTACCACCTGCCAAGAGGACTCCCTCTCATATCTGGGGCCGACTGAAAGAGCTGCATGCCCAAAGATTTCAGGTTCCCTCTTCTGCATTGTGGAACTGAAAACCTTGGGCAGGAAGCACTTTTAGAGTGAAATCCTGGACGTGATGGGGCAGAGAGAGCCCCAAATTTCTCAGGCAAGTTTCCACATGCCAGTGGACCCCATAGCTTGTGCCAGGCTCCCAGGGCCTCCTTAACCCTTGAGGCACTCCTGCACTTTACTTAACAATCCATGAGATTGCTTAACTACCACAACTGGGAATGCTGGGGTTGCAGTCATTAAGCAAAGCGGCCATTTAAAAACTAAATATTTCAACAACCGAGATTCCAGTCCTAATTGTGTCTTAAATCAAGGACTAATGTAGTCAGGGAAGGACCACCCCAAGTCTTGAACACAGCCATCATGAGAGTCCAATATACAGGGGAAATGCTGCACAAGTATGTGTAGGTAGAGTACTTAGGCCTCCCAATCTGCGCCATCATGCTCCTGAAGTGCTCAGGCTGCCTAGATGGGTTTTTGCTTTGGACTAAGTTCCAAAGCCCTCTACGATGACCACTGGATGAAGCCCTAACAGTCTATAAGTGGTTGACCAGGCAAAAGTGACTCAGATCTGATCAGGTTGCCTTGGACAGTGACTAGGAACAGTAGG
The DNA here is from genome assembly GCA_003457575.1 of Thermophis baileyi. Taxonomy (NCBI): domain Eukaryota; kingdom Metazoa; phylum Chordata; class Lepidosauria; order Squamata; family Dipsadidae; genus Thermophis; species Thermophis baileyi. Next base: position 1,201,934 of record QLTV01001146.1, read on the forward strand.
GCCTATTGCAGGAGCCATTTCCACATGCAAAAAGGTTGTCAGGGGAAGTCAGGTACTTAGATGTTGTGCTCAGCTGGGTCCAGTGCCACCATTCAAGCAAAAACTGTGTCCACGCAAAGTGGGCATGACTGAGAAGCAACTCAGATTTAGTCACAATCCTATTCTGAAAGTCCCTGGTTTAGATTGCAATTATCCCAGGACCCATCTGCTTTGGAGAGCCAGTTTGGTGTAATGGTTAAAGCCATCAGGCTAGAAACCAGCAGATACTGAGTTCTAGTCCTGCTTTGGGTGACCTGGGCCAGTCACTCTCTCTCTCAGCCCTAGGAACCAGGCAATGGCAAACTACTTCCAAAATCTCACCAAGAAAACTGAGCCAAAACTGCAGACTCAAAGGCAGGCAACCCAAACCCACCCAACCAAACATACACACATACACCAGGGGTGGGTTCCAACTTACCTTGCTGCCGGTTCGCTCCCTCCTGCACCGCGTGGGCGCGCCTTTGCGCGCGCGTACATGCACAGTAACAAAAAATCTGAAAAATAAATAAATAAAATAAAGCCGAAAAAAAGATGGCGACCGCATGCAGAGTGCCGTAAGTCGGCTTCTGCGCATGCTCAGAAGGAAAAAAAAATACAAAAAAAAAATACAAAAAAAAATACAAAAAAAATACAAAAAAAAAAAAGAGGGCGGCCCCCCCCGCCCACCCCCACCCCACCCCACACAGAAAAATTTTAAAAAATTCGAAAACAAAGATGGCGGCGCCCATGGACCCGCACCCACCGACCCGGTTCGGTGACATCATCGTGATGTCACCAGAGGGCCGCTACCGGTTCAGGAGAACCAGTCCGAACCGGGAGGAACACACCCGACACACACACACACACACACACACACACACACACACACACACACACCACACACAGTATCTGCCTTAGGGACTTAGAGGAAATTTTATTGAAGGAGTGGTTTTTAAAAAGTACTATTTCTAGATAGACATATTAAAAAATAATTCTGGATGTACTTAAAGTAGCTCTAGGATCAGCAAAAGTGCTGGCAATGTTGCTTACCTAGCTTGTTCCCTAATGCACCCTGCAAATTGAGAATATAACTTCACATTGCCTAATTAACTGGGCGATTCAGCAGACACAGGGATTTGCACCTGCTCTTTGATCCTTTTCTTTGTCTAGCCTCCCTTTTCCATCTGTTTGGCACGCCTACAATTCTGCTCACTATAGAAGAATATTGAAAAAACATAGAAAGATCCAAGATCTATCTTCTTATTTTAGGTTGCAAAATTGCAACCATTGGCTATCCATTATATTTCTGAATATCCAGAATATTCTACACCCAATTAAAATATTTCATGTTTAACTATGACTTGTAGATTACATTCTATCTATACTTATGACTCCTTTTCACACAGCCTTGGAAAGTTGTTGTTTTTTTAAATTTACTGTCAAATTAAAGAATACCTACATTTCTGTATATTTTGAATTATAGATAAAAGATAAGTGATTGTAGTCACATTATCCTTTCTCAGCCAGACTTTCAGTTTTATCATTCTGCAATTACCAATAATTACAAGCTACAAGGATGTACTCCAAAGCCTATATTTGACTCGCACAATTACCCACATCTTCCCACTTCGATATGATTGGAAAATACGAACTGTGCACATGGGTCCACATAGATCAAGATCTTTCCATCCAAATCACAACTACTGTCAGGCTGTTCAGTAGCCAGCAACCCAAAGCTGAGAGAGATTTCCAGACTGCTCCTTCTTCAATAGCTGCCATATGAATGGCAGAGAACCAAGTCTGACTAAAGGTTCTGTCTGCAAGGATCTGCTTACACTGATCCTCGTGGATATTATTTATTTCTCCTTAACTTTTTCATTCTCTGACTTCCCTTGTTATATCTGAACTAGTTTTTTTACAACAAAATGAAAACTGTAACCATTATTTTCCATAAAAACTCTATGCCTTGTGTGCTTACTTTAAAAGGCCATTGTTTAAAAAAAGTATTCTTGCCTCTCTCTCTAGGCACCAGTAACCTGATCTAGAAAAGGACTGAAAGTAAACATCTATTTCAAGTATTATACACTTTGGAGAAACTCACAAGCATTTTCTGAGTAAAACCAGAAAAACCAACACCATTTTCAAAATTTGTCCCAGATGTTATGACTAAAATCATTTCAAAGGAAGGATAAATTCATACTTTGCAGTAAAAGCTAACTAAATCTTATGTGAACATACTGGCTGATATTAACCAAAAGCCAACATGGGTTTGTCAAAAACAGATCATGCCAGACAAATCTTACTGCATTTTTTGACAAAGTGACAAAATTAGTAGACCAGAGGAATGCTGTGGATATAATTTACTTGGACTTCAGTAAGGCATTTGATAAAGTAGACCACAACCTACTACAGGTAGTCCTCGACTTACAACAGTTCGTTTAGTGACCGTTCAAAGTTACAACAACACTGGAAAAAGTGACTTATGATCATTTTTCACAGTTATGACCTCTGCAGCATCCCCATGGTCATGTGATCAAAATTCAGATGCTTGGCAACTTATTCGTATTTATTGCAGTGTCATAAATCAGCATTTGCAGTGTCATAAATCAGCGTTTATGTGATCAGCGTTTGCCACCTTCTGACAAGCAAAGTTAATGGGGAGGCCAGATTCACTTAACAACTTTGTTACTAACTTAATAACTGAAGTATTTCACTTAACAACTGTGGCAAGAAAGGTCATAAAATGGGGCAAAACTGATTTAACAAATGTCTCACTTAAGAACAGAACGTTTGGGCTCAATTGTGATCGTAAGTCAAGTACTACCTGTACTTGATAAGATAGAAAAATGTGGGTTAGACAGCATCACCACCAGATGGATTCGTAACTGGCTACACTCAATGTGTAGTCCTCAATGAAACTGCATCTACATGGAGGGGTACCCCAAGGCTCTGTTTTAGACCCATCTTCATCAATGATCTGGATGAGGGGATAGATCAAATCAAATTTGCAGGCAACACGAAGCTGGCAGGAATAGCCAACACTGCAGAAGATAGGCTTAAGATACAGAAGAATCTTGACAGACTTGAACATTGGGCTCTATCTAACAAAATGAAATTCAATGTTGAAAAAAGTAAGGTTCTACATTTAGACAAAAAAAAAACACCAAATGCACAGGTATATTATAGGTGGTACCTGGCTCAATAGTAGTAACTGTGAGATGGATCTCGAAGTCCTAGTTGATAATCACTTAAATATGAGCCAGCAGTGTGCTGCAGCTGCCAAAAAAGCCAACACAGTTCTAAGCTGCATTAACAAAGGGATAGAATCAAGATCACGTGAAGTATTAATACTACTTTATAATGCCTTGGAAAGACCACACTTGGAATACTGCATCCAGTTTTGGTCACTACGATATAAAAAGATGTTGAGACTCTAAAAAGAGTGCAGATAAGAGCAACAAAAATGATCAGGGGACTGAAGGCTAAAACATATGAAGAATGGTTGCTGGAATTGGGTATATCTAATTTAATTAAAAGAACGATTAGGGGTGACATGATAGCAGTGTTCCAGTATTTGAGGGGCTGCCACAAAGAAGAGGGAGTCCACCTATTCG